>PUFA01000585.1:0-161967 GCA_003508835.1 Eonycteris spelaea | reverse complement strand
AGCTCTAGCCTTACTCAGCCTTCTTTTCATTTTTGCACACGTTAAACCTAGCGACCCTTTTAAACACACAAATCAAATTGTGTCATTCTTGAAGATAAAAAACCATTAAGTAATTTCCTGAGGTCTCTTAGTATAAAGCCCAAAACTCTTGCCCTTAGCCACTGTCCTTGAACTATGTAAGTTCCTTACCATCTAGATCCTCTGAACATTCTGTTCTATTGGAATGTTCTTTATCACCATCTCCCTCACTCCCAGCTTCATTTTCAAATGAATGAATAAAGGAATTAATGCTACTAGAACTGACACTATGTAAACTATGTTATGGTAGCAGTTAGGAAATATTTTGTTTCACTTAATAGGCAAACACACAAAACAGAAAAATATAGAAGTCTTATAAAACTTCTTGCTCCTGTCAGGCCCACTTACCTGAAATAATATAAATGAAACTGTTTTGTTATTCCTGTTGGTACAGCAATAACCTCTTCTATATAGCGAAATAGTAACAAAAAAAATGTTTTTGCAGTGTCCGCATGGTTATGGCTAAAATTTTACATGAAAAATGGAAGCTTTACTTCTGTCATCATGTAGATGTAAATCCAGATTTTTTGACTAAATGTTTCCAGTTTTATGTAAAATATTTGTGGCTTTCTATACATATTATCTGGCTTTATAAGCTATCACTTTATTTCCATGAATCTTTAAAATATTGTACTTATTTGATTATTAAACTAGATTCCTCTGGATCTAAGCCATCTGTGAGACTGAAGATGAAAGAATTGTTTTAATAACATCTGGATGATGAGATTTCTTCCAAAATTATAATTACGGCAAGATTAATATATTAGAAAGTTAAGTTAAGTGAGATTACATTCATGTAGGATGTGGGTTAGCCTCAATAATTTTCTTTTTCTTATTTATTTACATTTTTTTCATGTATTTTAAAAGATCAATCACCTTTTCTTTGCGTGTTTTGACTACACACCACACTCACACATACACACATATTTCTTTGTCTCATAATACAGAAAGTATTGCCAATAGGAAATGTTAAAACAATACCCCCATCTTAGTCCAATTTTTAGCCCAAGATCGCTCAGAGTTTAAAAGAAATAAAAGGCAAATATGTCCTAGGCATGTAACTGAATACTGTCCAAGGCCTGTTTTCTTAAGATAACAGGTGTGCTTTTGATAGCCACTTATTGCTCTTTTTATCCCACTCATTGTTCTGTTTGTCCCCTAGAGTCAGCAGCTGTGACTACTGTTTGGTCTCTATAACACACAGATTCCATTCTCCTTTAGTCTTTTAGCCAATTTCATTTTCTAATGTCTTGTTTTACTGCTACTGATTATGCTGTAGTTATATTGTAGATATTAGAATCTGAAGGTCTATTTAATCTAGTTTTTAGTGCAAATAACTACAAGTTTGTATAGATTATACCAGTTTCTTAGCATAGCGTAGAAACACCCAGCCTCCTTATGTCATGGCGAAAGCTTCATGGCCTCTTAGTTGGGAATGATCCAGAACCCAAATGTAGATACACTAAGTCTTCCCTAGGCCAGAAGTGCATTCTCTTTCCAAACTTTCATTGTTCACTCATTTGAAAACTTTATGCAAGGCATTATACTAGGAAGTGGAGATACAGAGATAATTAAGACAAAGCCCCTGCCCTTAAGACTTACAAGTCTTATTGGTTGAGACAGACACAAACACAGATCATTACTAAGAAATATGATAAATAAGAATGGATTGAGAATTGTGGGATCACAAAAAAAGATATTTTCAAGTGCAGCATTTGTGGAATGCTTGCTGAATCTTAACAGGTGGCCTCAGAGGGGTACAGACAGGAGCTAAATTTCACCAGCAACTGAAGCCCTCTCAAGATTCGTGTCACTGGACACCTACTACACAAAGCCATGTTAATAAGACGGGAGACTTAGGAAGCTTTGCTTCTACATAGAACAGACACAGAAAGGCAGCCAAAATGAAAGACAAGAAGCAGAAACATATGAGAGAACAGAACAGAGATCCAGTAATAATGGAAGTAAAGCAATCTAACAGATTCAGAGTTCATAACACTGGTTATAAGTATGCTCAATGAACTTAGGGGAAGTATGTAAATGAATTCAGTTGAGAATTTTAACAATGAGATTTTTTTTAAAAAACACAAAAATGGAAATGGAAATTATAAAAGGAACCAGTCAGAAATGAACAACATGTTATCTGAGATGAAGAGAATACTAAATATAAGATAACAGAGTGGATAAAGAAGAGGGATTAACCACCAATATAGAGAATGGGGGAAGCCAAGGAACTCAATCAGAGCAGCAAGAAAAAAGAAGCCAAGACTATAAATAATAATTTAAGGAGCCTTTGATACACTGTTAAAATGTAAACATATCCATGTCATAGTGGTACCAGAAGGAAAACAAGATATTAAAGAACTACTTGAAGAAATTAATTGATGGAGAGAAGAGGGGAAGCTGGCAGACTAGGTAAAAGCAGGGTTTACCTCCTCCCGGGTGTGCAGTGAAATTACAACCAAATTATAAAAATAATCAACATAGAGAATCAGCTAAAGTCCAGATTGATCATAACACCTACGTCTGATAATATAAAGGAGCCACATCCAAAGCTTAGGAGGACGGGCAAAGTCACAAATCAGGCTGGACCCACACCATACATTTGTGGTGGTGGAGGATCTCTGGGAAAGAGAGCGAGGCTGCAGTGGCTCCCCTAAAGGAGTGGAGTCCTGGCCTCATGTGGGCCTCCCCATCCAGGGTCCCAGCCCAGGAAAGAGGAGATTCCAATAACTATGATTGTATAACCCATAGGGATATTGGACATCTGAGTGAGATGGAAAGGGGCTGAAATCCTAGATGTCCCTTTGAAAGAGCCCACGCCCACAGGCCATTTTGGACCTTTTCAGGAACACTCACCCAGGACACTGGTGATGGGTGGGTTAGAGCTTGTGAAGGATTCATACTGAGAAAGTCTGCATTACCTGCCACCAGAATGAGGGCTGGAAGGGCAGCCAGCATTGTACCTTTATTCCCACCCCCTACCGGGCAATCTATAAACCGTGCCAGCTTGACTGTGCAGACCCTTCCAGCAGAGCCATTAGGAAGTGCTGCCCTGAGAAGATCAACCCTCCCCACCCAACCTGCAGATTGCCCAGGGCTTTTGTTGCTGGATGGAGTGCAACGACCTGAGTTAGATTCTGAGCCAAAGAGCATTCGCAGCTTGGCAGCCAGCTCTGTGAGCACTCATTTTCCGAGATAGTTTCAGGCAGATCACTGCCTATGAACGTGAACTTGGGCCAAAACTCAAAGAACTGTGGTACCAGTCCCAAACAGTAGCTGGTCTTACTGTGATCTGGATCTGCTGCAGGAACACACAAATGGTTACCAAAGTTGCAGCAAGACTGAGGCTGTATTGATCTGATTGTCATGTCTCCCTGAACCCTGCCCCATCCTACCCACAAATTGTCCCAGGTGGCCCATTGACAGTGAACTGCCACTGCCCTGCCTGTCACCCTGGGGTTTCCTAATCTACATAGCAACAAACTTTGGCTAGCCACAGGGCACACACTGCACAAAAATCAGTTACACACAGACCTCTGCTCCCTGCAAGAGTTGCAATATTGCTTTCTGGGAAGTGCAGGGGTATTTGTGACCGCCCCAGATGGCAGCTGATCTCACTGTGATCTCCAAATACAGCAAGAATGCCTGAGCACAGAAGTTGAAGAGAAACCTGAGGCTGTATTGTCTAGATGGCCCTTATTTCCCTGAGATCCAGCTTCCCTCAAACTACAAAGTGCCTGCAGCCTATTGACAAGCAGCCTCTTGTACTCTGCTTGGCTTCGAGATTGCACCACTCTGCACAGGGAACAGACTTTGGCTAGCACCATGAGCATTTTGGGGGAAAAACAGTTGTGGGCAGGCCACTTCTGCCTGTACGAGCTGCAATATCTCTGAAGGGATTGCAGGGCTCTGTATTGGCCCTTGGACTCCCTGACTCCTGCCCCCATCCAATACACAAAAGTACACCCCACACATTGAATAGGCAGCTGCCCCTGGTCTGGGGTGGTGCATTCAGGCCCAAGGTGCGCAACAGCTCCCCTTGCTATGATTGAAACCTTGTCCAGGGAGCCACAGAGACAGTGCTGACATGTAAAACTGACACTGCAGTGGCAGGGGGAAATTTGCTCAATAGACCCAGGAGGACTCCCGAGGTCCCTGTACCACCCAACACACATATCACCCAGAGGCTTTTCAGTTTCAGAGGACTAATGGGCACTAACAGTGTCAGACCTGGAGATGCCCTGATCCCTCTGCTAAACTGCCCTAGGTGAGGGACGGTGGATAACCAAGACCACTACCTACAGCATTATCTCTTCCACTTACCTATAGAGCAATAGGCAACAACCATCTGCAGATTATTTTGTAATTCCCACTGTGAAGCCTTGAGCAATCAAAAAGCAGTGGCTAACCTCAGCATACTGGGGACCCCTCCCAAGGCAACAAAACCAATGCAAATGAAGGTTTGCACCAAACTACAGCAGGAGCAACTCCTGACTAGCCCTATTTAGCGGTACACACAAAGGTGGTTGGAACAAGTACACAAGCTTTGCCAGGGCAAATCCCACTCAGTGGGGTCGGCCCCCACACAGCAAACTCTTACCCTGTGGGTGCAGCCAATTCCATAAGTAGTTCCACTCTGAGAGTTAATACCATCCATGGATTTACTAACAACAATAAATGCTTGGTGACAACAGAAGATCACACACGACCCACACAAAGATCATGTCCACGAAGCCCCTGATCTACAGGATCTGGGAGGGTACACTACTGGGCCCACACAGAACCCCTTCAATATTAGGCCATCTATCAAGGCTGAGAGATGAAAGAATATTCCTGACACATAGAAATGAAGACAGAGGCTAATCAAAGGAGAAAACAAAGAAACATGCCACATATGAAACAACAGGAGAAAAAACAGCAGGCAAGCAGCTACCTGAGACAGAGTTCAAAATAATGGTTATAAAGCTGTTCAACTGAAACATTAGGGGGAAAATGAATAGCGCAATGAGAACCTCAACAGAGAAAAAATAAGCATAAAAAAGGACATAGAAACCATAAAAAAGAACCCATCGGAAAATGAAGAATACAATAACTGAAATGAAGAATACACTAGAAGGATTCAACAGTAGTTTGGAGTAAGCAGAAGATCAAATCAGTGAACTGGAAGACAAGGTAGCACAATACATCCAATCAGAACAACAAAATTTAAAAGAATTTTTAAACAAACGAAAGATAGTTTAAGAAACTGCCGGGACAACATTGAAGTGTAAAAATCTGGGCCATAGAAGTACCTGAATGTTCAGTGCGAGCTGATCGAGAAGGGAAGTTTCAAAGGTAGGCATGCAGCTGGAAGAATGTACAAGAGGCAGACATGAGAATGAAATGGCTGGCACCAATTTTATTGTGGGGAGCACAGTGTTGCCTGCACTTCTACTTTTCCCCTTCTTGTGTTCTCCTGTTTTGCCAGGGACCACATGCTCCACACATAGGCAGAATTACAATATGGCATTCAAGCCACACATGCATGATACAATAAGCTGAAAGTATGTTTACAAATTTTAGGCACAGGTGCCTTACGTATACTAATGTAACATTCTAAATCTGGGGTCCTTTTCCTAACCATGAGCCTGGATCACAGGCAGACCTAGGTCCCACCAGCCTGGACCCACACCCCACTCCTATAGGGTCACAGCCAGGATCTGACCCAAAGGGTACTATTTGGGCCCACAATCCACTTGCCATTCCTGGAGTGACTTAGCCTCGTGGGGCATCCCCCCGCGGGTACTCTTTACCCACTGTCTCTCTGGGTGCTGCTCAACACACCAGGGGTATTGTGACATGGCAGCTGTGCTTGTGTCCACGTCAACAACAGCCCCATCATTTCACTAACCTATTCTATGGTATGAGCCATATGTGTACCAGGCATCCTCAGGATGGGAGTCTGACCCTCTACATAGGACTTGGTATGTCTCTCAGCAGGCTCCACCACGAGGTCTGCTTGGATAGTGTTAAGAGTCTGTGAAATTCCTGTACAAGGAGTCTTCCTTAAGGCCGCACCACCCCTCCACAGGTTAAATGGACTGCACCATACGAAATTATGGCCATTGATGCCTCACTGGCCAATAGGGCTATATATAGCAGCAGTTGCTTCTCTATCAGAGAATACTATGCTTCCATGCCTTTTCCATAACTGGGACCAGAATCCTATTTGGTACTTCTGGGACCTATGCTTATGCCACAAGCCCCATCCAAACCCTGCATTATCCACTGCACCTAAGCAGGAATGGAGGGGCTAGATCTACAACACGTAGAGTTTTGGGCTTGTGCTACAGCTTGCTTTGTAGCTTTAAGGCCTCCTCTATCTTTGGGGTCTAATCCCTCTATCACTCCATCGCACTAGATGGTGCAGGGGTCACATCAAGGAGCCAAAATGGGGAATAAACACTCTCCAAAACCCCAGCAGTCCCAAATAGGTTTGGAGCTGCTTCAGTCTCGGGTGGAATATGCCTGTATCTTATCAATTCACTACCTGCGGCATTATTTTTGTCTTACCTGACCAGACAACTCCCAAGAATTTAACAGAAACCTAAGTCCCTGAACCTTGTCCTCGTTGACTACCCCAACCCCAGTCAGCAAAAGCTGCTCGCAGGCCAGTCGCTGCTGCTTCCATTCTGTAACAGAATCAGAGGTTAGAAATTATGTCATCAATGTAATGATAAAGTGCACTGCGGCGGCAGTCATTTCCACGTGGCTAAATTTTGAGCCACAAGACCATTAGCACAGGGCAGGCTAGAGAAAAAGGCTTGTACCAAGTCCATCGCATAATGGTATCGTCCAAATTCATGTGACAACCTGTCCATGATGTAGTGACGTTCAGCACGGCAGCATTCAGGGTGCCTAACCTTATTATCCAGCCCTGCAACTTCAGGTCACCGGCTCCCCCACTAACCAGGTGCCCGCCTGATCCCTAATCAGAGAGATAATCAGCCACTCTGCACCTCATGGCGTTGTGGCCTTCGGGAATACGAGTGGAATTCCTGGTCAGGAGCAGCTGATTCCAGCAGAACTTCATTAGGTTGCTGCTCAATCTTTTCTGCAGTGACCCCTACCTGGAGGAGATCAAACTACATTTGCCTGCGGCTCACTCTCACAGCCCAACCGACTGACACTGCTCCACCCACTTTTCGTCCACACCCTCCAACCGTGCACTTAGTAGGTCTGGGAGTGCATCTGGAAGTAGGGCGCGCACTTAGATGGAACTCCTTGCATTTCACTTCCACATCCTCAACCTAGCCATAGCGAACATTACCTACCTCATGGAACCGCCTACCCACGTAAGGGGGCAACAGTGCCGCCATGACGCCAAAAGTACCAGCCAGGCCAGAAGTTAAAATCAAGTCCTTCATATGGATTGTAAAATACCTCTTCCTTGGGACTTGTATACTGGGCATGAAACATCATCTGTCACATGCTATTTCCCAAATTATCTGGATCAGATCTAAGTACGTGATCCATCTGCTCACTATCTCTGGCAGCTACTCCTGGCCAGCCCACACTGTGCAGCAGACATGAATCAGTTAATGAGGATTGGTTGCCTGCCACCCTGTGCCGTAGATGCCACAATTCTGGAGGGCTGCCCGAGGGATGGTATCATCGTTATGTAGGCAGCTGAACCATTCTCTTCTGGAGAATAGTTCAGTACTTTCAATCCCATCATCCCACAGCGAAGTAGCCATGCCAGAATTGTTTACCCAGCTCTCTGCCAGACCTATTTCATCAGGTCCCAGAGTTCCACAGGTTTTAATGGATCCAAGGTAGTTTGTTTTTTTTAATCTGGCGGGGGGGGTGCCATCTACTTGACCTTTGAGGCCAAATGCCGTTCCACTTTAACCTGCTGCCATATCACCCAGCAGTGCCTGCTGTGGTACCTAGTGGTAGGCTCCCAGACTGGGACAATGGCAGTGACCATTCAGGGTCCCGCAGCTTTACATTCCCACTGCCATCAGCCACCTTTCCAGCACTTCTTCTGGCGCGTAGTTGCTACACCCACTAAGCCTGACCCTGAACCTCCAGGCTGCTCAGAACATACAGGCCACCTGACCCAACTGGGTCAGTAGTAGTCAGGACATTCGGCTCCAAACATCTCCAGGGCTTTCCGGATGTCCTCCTGACAGGGCTTCACTCCATCCCCAATCCTCTGTGCCTTCCATGTAGCCATATTTGTGGCCACGGGTACCACTGGGAGGTGAGGGAAGGCAGGAGGGTCACATGTCTTTCACTCGAGTCTCCTTCACCTGGGAACCATCTGGAGTGCCAAGGACTATACAACCCTCATCCTGCCAACTGCACCAAGTGTCAGTGCCGAGCTGATCGAGAAGGGAAGGTTTGATGGTAAGATGCCCAGTTGGAGAATGCACAACAGATGGACACCAACTTTATTGTGGGGAGCGCAGTATTGTACACACTTCTCCTGCTCCTCTACTTGTGCTCCCCTCGGGCTTCCAGAGGACGCATGGCTCCAAGATACAGAGAACAATAGTGGCATTCAGCCACACATGCATAATACAATAAACTGAAGTATGTTTATATATTTTAGGCTCAAGAACCCTACTACCACCAATGTAAACATTCTAAATATGCCAGTCCTATTCCTAGCTATGAGCCTGGATTATAACCAGACCTGGGACTCACCAGGCCTGAGACCCACGCTGAAAGAAAAAGAGAGAGTAAGGGATTCAGAATCTATTTGAAGAAAATAATGACAAAAATTCCCTAATCTAACAAAGGAATTAGACATACAAGTTTAGGAAGCAAAAAGAGTTCTAAACAAGAGGAATTCAAATAGACCTACACTAAGACCACATCATAATTAAATGCCAAGGCAAAGACAGACAGAGGAATCTTAAAACAGCAAGAGAAAAGACAGTAAGTTACTTACAGGGTACCTCATAAATAATCTTCTGATTTTTCAATGAAAATGCAGGCCAGAAGGGACTGGCAAGAAATATTCAAAGTTATAAAAAACAAGAATCTACAACAATGAATACTGTAACCCAACAAGACTTTTAATTAAAATGGAAGGTGAGATAAAAAGTTTCCCAGACCACCCCCCCAAAAAAAGCCAGTATAACAAAAAAAATGTTAAAGAGACTTTAGTAAAATGAGAAGAGGTAAAATAGAATATAGAAAATCAAATAATGAATAATAAAAAGGCGTAACTATTGTACCTATCAATAATCACTTTTTTAAATGCAAATGGATTAAATTCTTCAATCAAAAGAGATAGGATAGCCGAATAGATAAGAAAACAAGCCCATATATACGTTGTCTACCAGAGACCCTTTCACATCAAATGACACTCACAGACTGAAAGTAAAGGGATGCAAAAGATATTTCATAGCAAAATGGAAATGAAAAAAAAACAGTAGGGTAGCAATACTTATATCACATAGACTTTTGAAACAAAGGCTATAATATGAGACAAAGAAGAGCATTACAGAATGATAAAGGATGATAAATCAAGAGGACATAACCCTATTAAACATATACACATCCCACATAGGAGCACTTACATACATAAAACAATTGTTGAATGACATAAAAAGAAAGATTAACAGTAATACACTCATGGTAGGAGATTTTAACACCCATGACACCAAGGACAGACTTCTAGACAAAGAATCATCAAGGAAACAATGGGCCTAAAAGATACACTAGACAGATGGATTTAATAGATATTTTCAGAGCATTTTACCCCAAAGCAGCAAAATATCATTCTTCTCAAGTGCAAGAAGAACATTTTCCAGGAACCACATATTAGGACACAAAAAAATCCTAATGAATTTAAGAGATTGAAATATTATCAACCTCTTCTCCAATCACAATGTATGAAATTAGAAATCAACTGCAAGAGTAAATCGAAAATACACAAATACATGAGCTAAATAACATGCCTACTAAACAATAAAATGGCTTATTAATGAGATCAAGGAAGAAATAAAAAGAAAACCTATACACAGATGCAAATGAAAATACAACAACTCTAAATCTCTGTATGGGCAGCACAGTGAAAGCCAGTCCTAAGAGGGAAATGCATAAGCAATACGGGGCCTACATCAAGAAACAAGAAAAAGTTCAAAAACATCTAAACTATACATATAAAAGAACTAGAAAAGAAACAGCAAAACAAGCCCAAAGCTAGTAGAAGTAAGGAAATAATAAGGTCAGGGTTGGAAATAAACAAAACAGAGTTTAGAAAGCTAAAATATTAATGAAGCCCAAGAGCTGGTTCTTTGAAAGGATAAACAAAAATTGACAAACTTTACCAGATGCATCAAGGAAAAACAGAGAGGACTCTAATAAATAAAATTAGAAAATGAAAGAGGAGAAATAACTATAGACTTGCACAGAAATACAAAGGATTATAAGAAAATACTACGAGCAATTATATGCTAACAAATTGGATAATCTGGAAGAAATGGACATATTCTAGAAAATTACAATCTCTCAAGACTGAGTGAAGAAGAAACAGAAAATTTGAACTGACCTATTACCACCAATGAATAGAATCGGTAATCAAAAACCTCCCCCAAAACAAAAGTTCTGATATAGATGTTCATAAACAAATTTTACCAAGCATTCAAAGAAAGAATTGATACTTATTCTTCTCAAACACTTCCAAAAATTTCAAGAAGAGGGAAGGCTCCCTAACTCCTTTATGAGGCCACATTCCTTGATTCAAAACCAGACAAAGACATTACAAAAAAGGAGAGAGAAGAGAGAGAAAAAAAAAAACTATAAGCCAATATCTCTATGAACATCAATGCAGAAATCCTCAAACAAATTATTAGCAAACCGAATTCAGCAATACATTAAAAATATCATACACCATAATCAAGATGGACTTAATCCTGGGTGCAATAATATACTCAATCAATTAATGTGATACACCACTTTAACAAATCGAAAGATAAAAACTATTGATCATATTGAGATGCAGAAAAATGTTTGACAAAAAAAACAGCCTCCATTTTATGAGAAAAACTCTCAGCAAAGTGGAAGGAGGAAACATACCTCAACATAATAAAGGCCATATATGACAAGCTACTGTAACATCATATTCAATGGGAAAAGGCTCAAAGCATTTTTTAAGATCAGGAACAAGGACAAGGATGCCCACTTCACCTCTCCTCTTCACATTGTATTGAAGTCTTAGCCACAGAAATAAGACAAGAAAGGGAAGTAAAAGGCATCAAATAGAATAGGAAGAAGTAAACTCTCATTATTTGCTGATGATGTAACACAATATATAGAGAACCCTAAAAGGAGTCCCACCGAAAAAACTGTAAGAACTGATTAATGAATTAGTAAAGTAGCAAGTTACAAAATAAATATTCAAGGTCAGTGGCATTGTTACACACTAATGATGAACTTTTGGAAAGCATGAATGAGAAAACATCCCATTTACAATTTTATTAAAAACAATAAAATACCTGGGAATCAAATTAGCAAGGTTGGTAAAAAAACCTGTTCTCAGAAAATTATAAGCATGAAAAAAGAAAATTGAAGGATATAAAATAAATGGAAGCATATACCGTGCTCATAGGTAGGAAGAAACATCATTAAAATGGCCATACTACCCAGTGCAATCCATATCAAAATACCAATGGTATTTTTCAGATAGCAAGAAAAATAATCCTAAATTTTACATGGAACCATAAAAAGACCCTGAACAGCCATGGCAATCTTGAAAAGAAGAACAAAGTTGGAGTATCACACTACCTGATGGCAAAGTGTATAATGAGGCTACAGTAATCAAAACAGCATGGTCTGCATTAAAACTGATACATTGTCATGGAACAGAGTAGAGCCCAGAATAAACTTCACGACTATACACTCACTTAATATATGACAAATGAGGTAAGAAATACAATGGAGTAAAGACAGTCTCTTCAACAATGGTGCTGGGAAAATTGGACAGATACATGCAAAAAGAAAAAGAAACTGGACCATCTTTTTACCACTGTACAAATACACTCAAAATGGATTAAAGACTTAAATATAAGATCTTAAATCATAAAACTTCTCAGAAGAAAATATAGGCAGTAAACTCTCTGAATTACTAATAGGAATTTGTTTTCAGATATATTTTCCCAGGCAAGGGAACAAAAGGAAAATAAACAGATGGGACTACATCAAACTAAAAAAGTTTTGTACAGCAAATGAAATCACTAACAAAAACACAAGACATCCAACTGATTGGGAAAGATATTGCATATGATACATCTGATAGGGGTTAAATTCCAAAATATATAAAGAACTCATACAACTCAACAACAAAAACCAAATAATCCAATTAAAATATGTCAGAAGACCTGAACAGATAATCTCAAAGAGGAAACACAGATGGCCAATAGACATATGAAATGAATGATGCTTAAGGTCACTAACATCAGAGAAATGCAAATTAAAACCACAATGAGATATCACCTGATACCTGTCAGAATGGCTCTCATCAATAAATCAAAGAACAAGTATTACAAGGATGCAGAAAAAGGAAACCCTCATTCATTTTTGGTGGATGCAAATTGGTACAGCTGCTATGAAATAGTCTGGAGGTTTCTCGAAAAAATTAAAAAGGGATTACCTTTTAACCAGCAGTTTGCACTTCTGGGGTATTTTTCCAAAGAAAAACAACAACAATAATACTTAAAGATCTATCCACTCCGATATTCATGCAGTTAAAATTTACAATAGCCAAGATATGAAAGCAGCCTAAAGCCCATCAACAGACGATTGGATAGGAAGTTATGGTTCATATATACAATATAATATTACTCAGCCATTAAAAAATGAAATATTATCTTTACAACGACATGATGGACCCAGAGGATATATGCTGCATAAAATAAGTCAGACAGGGATAGATAAATATCATATGATATCACTTACATGCAGAATCTAAGGAACAAAAAGAACAAAACTCATCAAAAACTCACAACAAATATAGAGGACAATTTGGTGACAGACAGAGGGGATGAGGGTTGGGGGTGGAAGAATGGGAGTGAAGGGTTAAGAAGTACATATTAGTAGCTGATAGTTGGTACAGGGATTCAGAGCATGCATAGGAATGCAGTTAGCATTTAATAATTGGCTAGGTGTAAAACCAGAGGAGATTAAGGGGCAAATTAGGGGATCATTTATAGAACATATGGTGTGTGTGTTGTGTGTAAACAATGTACTGTATACTTGAAATTAATTTTAAAAATAAAAAAGAAATAATGATGGAAAACTTCCCTAACTTGTGAAAGACATAGACATAAAACCTAGGGAGCTCAGAGAGTTCCCCCAAACCAGGAACTCCAAAGCTTATACCATGAACCATCAGGATGAAAATGACAAAGGTTAAATACAAGAGAGAAACTTAAAAAGCAGCAAGAAAAAAGCAGTTAGTACCTACCTACATTGGAGCACCCCTAAGACTGGCAGCTGATTTCTCAAAGAAACTATGCAGAACAGAAGGCTCCACACAAATATTCATTGTTGATGAAACCCAAGATATACAACAAGAATACTTTACTCAGCAATTTATCATTTAGAGTTGGACAGACAAAGAGCTTCTCAGACAAAAATAAGCTAAAGGAATTCATCAACACCAAGCCATTATTACAGGAAATGTTGGAGGGACTTCTTTAAGAAGAAACAAAACATCAAAAATATGAATAAGAATAGTAATAACTACATTTCTATTAAAGAGTACCTCAAATAGAAAAGAATTAAGTGCTCCAACCAAAAAATAGGCTGAGTGGATAAGAAAATAAGACCCTTACATATGCTGACTACAAGAGACACACTTCAGATTAAAAGACCATAGACTAAAAGAAAGGGGATGGAAAAAAGTTATTGCCTTGATGAAACTAGAGGGTATTGAGCTGAATTAATTGAGTCGGATAGAGAATGAAAAATATTGCACAATTTTCATGTATGTGTGAAAACTAAAGAACGAAAATAAACAACATAAAAATAAAATAAATTTATAGATTCAGAGAATATTGGAGAGCTGCTATACGGGAGGGGTCAGTTGGAGGAACAGCGAAAAAGGCAAAGGGATTAAGAAGTACAAATGGATAGTTATGCAGAATAGATATGGAGATGTAGAACTGTAGCATAGGGAAGATGGTCAGTGATGTAATAAATATGTAAGGGGGAAGGGGGAACTAGATTTAGAGGAGTGATCACTTTGTTAATAATGTGGATCTCTGATTACACCTGAAACTGGTATATTATGTATGGCAACTATTTAATTAAAAAAAACCTCATTGAAGTGTATAATATAAATATGAAAACTAATTGTCATTACGTTCAATAAAGCTGGAATAAAAAAGAAAAAAATAGAAAGATACTTTCATGTCAAGAAGCTTCCTGGAAGAAAGTGACATTTAATGAAGATCTAAAAAAGTTGTGGGAATTAACTTCACTAAGTACTAGAGAACAGTTATCTGGTAGGGTAATAAACCATTTACAAAGGCACAAAATCTTGAAATAACATTGCTTATTAGGTACTCCTTCATGATTGGAATATAGGTTGCAAGGGCAGGGTAAGGGTGTTGGGGATGTCATCAAGAAGATGTGATTGCCAATTTGCTTTCAAACAGGACATGAGGAATTGGAGGCTCCCCCCTCTTTCTTGTCTTTTGCAGTGTGTGCCCAGCTTGCCTTCCCTGCACTAGAAGCTACCCAAGGACACAGCCTTGAGATAGAAATGTGATGTTAGACTACTGTACTGTGTATGTGACTTAAACTCAGTTAAGGTCCCTGTGTACATGCTGACCCCAGTTAAAGCCTCTATAACTTTTAAGATTGGACAGTGGGTGTGAGAAACTACTGTGTAGTTGCCTAAGACAAGCCTTATAAGTTCCCTTGCTTATTAAACCTGCTACCTACCAATCTAAAGTCTCTCTTCTACCTTTTTTACTTGGGACCAGTTTTAGATATACCTGGAAAGTCCCAAAGAGGTTGCAACCCTACGGAAGCACATAGTAAATGAAGCCTAAGGAGGAAAACAGGGACAAGTTAGCTAGATTACGAATAATAGGCTTGATTCATTTGGAGAAATGGGGAGCCACAAATGTTGTATGTAGGGGCATAATATAACAAGAATAGCATCTTAGATGGGTCACTGGTGGCAGTATGGAAAAATAGATATGAAAGAGTCATAACTGAATGCTGTTGCAATAATCCAGATGAAAGATGATGGAATAACTAAACTAAGCATTAGTAGAGGGATGGAGAAGAGAAGAACTACTCAAGTGAATTTGGAAAGTCGAATTGCCAGTACATGTAATAATATAGTCATATATAACATGAGAAGCATTATAATAACAATTAGACAAATACGATCTAGAAGAAAAAAGCAAACATTCTTCTGTGGAAGGGCTGGCGAGACTCTTCTGAGAAGAGCTGTGGTTTATCCAGATAGAAGATACGTGTACAAGGACACAAATGAGTGAAAGAATTATATTTGTTCAGTGAATGGCTTGAGTGATGTCTGTGTGTTTTCAGCAACAGAGGACTTTTTACCACAAAATTTTTCTCTAAACCTTAATGTTATAAAATGGACAGAAGTGATGAACCAATTTCCTGGCAGTTTGAATATTTTGGCAAAGTATGTCATTGTTTGCAGAATGCTGGAGTAACTTCCCCGTGAGTCCCTGTGAAGTCCAGCTGAAAACTTACTAGGGTAGAACTCTCTCTACTGGAGTCCAAATCACCAAAAACTAAGATAAAAGTAGATCATTAAACTATTTAAAGAGAAGTTGCATGAGGTTTATTATCCCCTGAATCTAAGCTATGTGCCATACTATACTTAAAGCACTTCAAAGATTCACTTAACCTCTGAAGTTAAGGAAGAATCTGAAAACCCAGGTGAATGGGAAACTTATTTGTGGTTCTCATCCTTTCTTTTCAGTACTGAGTTTCCTTGTCAAAGGCCAGTTGAATTTCTACACCCTCCCAATCACTGTACCAGTCTTCTATACTTCAGTATGAATATAAGTATAATGAATATGTAGACTGAGTATAGTATATGGGTTTTTTGGTTCCCATTCACAATGATTCAACACTGACTCTTTTAAAAAATCATATTATAGTGTTTGTATGGGATCAATAAGGATAATGTCTTCCTCCCTACTCCAATCTCCTGCTTTTCACATTATTTGTTTTATAGGTGAATGTTGTTCAAATTGTATATTCCTAGGATACATGAAGATTTTAGAGAGATATGTCAAACCGGTTTTATTTGTGTGGCTATTCATTTTTAGCCAATCTCCAGGTTTTTTAACTTCCATGAGTACTCTTTCCTAAACTTGATCTCATGAAAATATACCTGATATTTCTACTTTCCCACCTTCCTTTCTGAAATTTACAAAGAAAGGTATGTCTCTAAATCTTCTCAAGGTTCGATGCCTGGCCCCAAGGTATGAAAGCCTGCTGGACATCACAGAGACCATTGAAACATTGATGCTGACACTGAGAAAGTGCATTGCATTAATGGTGATTTAATAAACCTTTTTGTAAAGGCAAATAGGTTTTAATGCCTTGATTTCAATAAATCAGAGGAAGGCCTAACCAATTTGTCATTAAATCAATCCTTAGATATAATTTTGATGATAGCTTGTTATGTAATTTTTGAGATATTAGACAGCAAGTAATCAGTTGAATGATATTGTTTTCCCCAAAGTTTTACTGATTTATAATAGACAATTAGTTGTTCATATTTACATTGTACTATTCAATGAGCTTTTTATCAATTATAGTAGGCATACAATAATATATTAGTTTCACTCGTATAGCATTAGTGATTAGAGCTCAAGTGTTCACCCCACTAAAGCTAGTACCCCTCTTCCCCTTTATATATTTATTTAAAACATTGTTGACTGTTTTCCTTATGCTACAGGATAAATGACCATGACTATTTTGTAACTATCCATTTGTATTTCTTTATCACTTCTCCCTGCTTTACCATCCTTTGAACTCCCTCCTGTCTAGTAGCTCTCAGAATCCTCCGTACCTATGAGTTTCCTTGCATTTTTGTTATTATTATTTTTTCTTTAGATTTGGATGTACATGAAATCATGTGATATTTGTCTTCCTCTATCAGACTTACTTCATTTAGTACAATACCTTCTAGGTCCATCAAGGCCAATATCTTTCCCATTGACTTGTTTTTAATAGGGGGTGTATATTTTAATCTGAAGTGAGTCTCTGGTAATGAGCATATGTAGGGGTCTTGTTTTCTTATTCATTCGGCCACACTATCTTTTGGTTGGAGCACTTAATTCTTTTCCATTTGAGGTAGTCGTTGACAGATATGTATTTATTACCATTTTTATTCATGATTTTGATATATATTTGTTTCTTCTTAAAGTAGTTGCTCCAATATATTTGTAATATTGCATTGGTGTTGATGAATTCCTTTAGCTTATTTTTGTCTGGGAAGCTCGTTATCTGTCTGTCCTTCAACTCTAAATGATAACTTTGCTGGATAAAGTATTCTTGGTTGTAGATTCTGTGTTTTCATCACATTGAATAGTGTGCCCCAGCCCTTCAGTCCTTCATGGTTTTTATCTTTATTTTTCTTTTTTAATTGGGGTAACAATGGTTGATACAATTATATAATTTTCAGGTGTACATTATAATTTAAAATCAGTATATTCTATTGTGTGTTTATCACCCAAAGTCCAGTTTCCTTCAGGAACATATATTTCATCCCTTACCCTCTTCACCCTCTCCTACTCCCCTATATTGAACCATTTACCCATCTACCTCCCCCCTCCTTCCCCAACCCCTACCCTATGGTATCCACTACTATGTAGTCCATGTCCATGAGTCTCTGTTTGTTTGTCCTGTTCCTTTGTTGCTTTTAGGTTTATATCCCACATAGAAGTGATTTCATGTGATTTTCAACTTATTTTGTCTGGCTTATTTCACTTAGCATGATTATCTGAGGTCCCTCCATGTTGTTGAAAGGCAGTCTTTCTCTCTTTTATACTAAGTAATATTCCATTGTATATATGTACCACAGCTTTGTATACAACCATCTATCGTAGGACACTTCTGTTGCTTCTATGTCCTGGCCTCTGCTATGAAAATTGGTGCGCAAATATCTTGATGGATATGATTTTTTAAGTCTTTGGCATACCCAGTAGAGGGATTGCTGGATCATATGGTAGATCAATTCTCAGTTTTTGAGGAACCTCCATACTGTTTTCCATAGTGGCTGTACCGATTTGCAGTCCCACCAGCAGTGAATGAGGGTACCTTTTTCTCTGCATCCTCTTTAGCATTTGTTATTACTTGTCCTGTTGATCATAGCTATTCTAAGAAGTATGAGATGGTATCTCATTGTGGTTTTGATTTGCATTTCCCTAATGGCTACCAATGTTGACCATCTTTTCATATCTTTGTTGGCCATTTGTATGTCCTCTGGGGAGAAACTCTCTGTTCTAATTCCTCTGCCATTTTTTGATCGCATCATTTGTTTTGTTGTTGTTGTTGTTATTGAGTCGTATGAAGCTCTTTGTATATTTTGGATATTATGTCCTTATTGGAGGCATTGCTTGCAAATATATTTTTCCCATTGAGATGATTGTCTCTTTACTTTGATGACGGTTTCTTTTGCTGAGCAGAAGTTTTTACTTTGATGTACTCCCATTCATTTATTTTTGCTTTAACTTCCTCGCCTTTTAGGTCAAATTCATAAAATCATCCTTAAGTCCAAAGTCCTTGAGTTTCAATCCTATGTTTTCTTTTTTATGTGTTTGATTGTTTCAGGTCTTATATTCAGGTCCTTAATCCATTTTGAGTTAATTTTGGTGTATGATGATAGACAAGAGTCTAGTTTATTCATTTGCATGTGGCTTTCCAGTTTTCCCACCATCATTTATTAAAGAGGCTTTCCGTTCTCCACTGTATGTGTTTCATTTATTTGTCAAAATTATTTGCCCATATAAATATGGGTTTACTTCTGGACTCACGATTATGTTCCACTGTTCTGTGTGTCTGTTTTTGCTTCCAGGACCATGCTGTTTTGATTACTGTCACTTTGTAATATAATTTGAAGTTGGGCAGGGTGATGCCTCCAGCCTCATTCTTTTTTCTCAGCATGGCTTTGGCAATTTGGGGTCTTTTGTGCTTCCATGTGAATCTAATGATTTTTCTGTTCTATTTCTTTTAAAACTGCTGCTGGGATTTTGATGGAGATTACATTAAATTTGTATAGTGCTTTAGGTAATATGGTTATTTTAACTCTGTTGAGCTTCCAATCCAAGAACATAGAATATCTTTCTATTTCTTTGCATCTGCTTCGATTTCTTTCAATAGAGTCTTGTAGTTTTCATTATATAGGTCCTTCACATATTTCATTAAATTTATTTCTAAATATTTAATTCTTTGTGTTACAATTGCGAAAGGAATCATTTTTTTTCCAATTCTTGTTCTGAAACTTCGTTGTTAGAGTATAGGAACACTATAGATTTTTGAACGTTGATTTTGTAACCAGAAACTTTACTGTATTCTCCTGACTGCTTCTAGTAGT
The DNA here is from genome assembly GCA_003508835.1 of Eonycteris spelaea. Taxonomy (NCBI): domain Eukaryota; kingdom Metazoa; phylum Chordata; class Mammalia; order Chiroptera; family Pteropodidae; genus Eonycteris; species Eonycteris spelaea. The sequence continues at coordinate 142,292 of PUFA01000585.1, read as the reverse complement.
GTTCTTATGGAGTCTTTAGGATTTTCTATATAAAGAATCATGTCATCCATAAATAGTGACAGTTTGAATTCTTCATTTCCTATTTGGCAAAAGAGACATAAGAGGAAATTTCATAGCATTACAAGCCTACCTCAAAAAAAAAAAAAAAAGAATGAGCCCAAATAAACAACCTAACACTTCATCATAAAAAAAAAAACTAGAAAAGAAAGAACAAATGAAGCCTAAAGTCAGCAGAAGGAAAGAAATCATCAAAAATTCGAGCAGAAATAAATGAAATTGAAAATAAATAAATAAATAAATAAATAAATAAATAAATAAAATGCAACAAAGATTTTGTTCTTGGAGTAGGTTAATGAAATTGAGCAAGCCCTGGCTAGACTAATTAAAGAAAAAAGAGAAGGGACACAAATAAACAAAATCAGGGGTAAATGAGGGGAAATTATGACTGATATCGCATAAATACAAAGGATCATACAACAATACTATAAAAAGTATATAACACCAAATATAATAACCTAGAGGAAATGGAGAAGTACTTAGAAAAATACAACTTTCCTAGACTGAATCAAGAAGAACTGGAAAATCTAAATAGACCACTCAGCATATGGAAATTGAAACAATCATCAAAACCTACCAAAAAGTAAAAGTCCAGGACCCGATGCCTTTACCAGTGAATTCTATCAAACATTCAAAGAAGATTTAATACATATTCTCCTCAAACTCTTCCAAAAAATTGAAGATGAAGTAATAATTCCCAACTCATTTTATGAGGCCAATATTACTCTGAAGAAGTCAACTGTCACTATTTGCGGACGACATGATTCTCTATATAGAAAACCCTAAAACTCCACAAGAACATTACAATAATCAAATAAAGTTGCTGGATACAAAGAACAATGTTCAAGAATTCGTAGCGTTCTGATGCTCTAACAATGCAGTGTCAGAAAAAGAAGTGGAAAAAATAATTCTTTTTGCAATTGCAACAAAAAGATTAAAATACCCAGAATAAATCTAAATGATACATGTGAATGACCTATGTAATGAAAACAATAAGATCCTATTAAAAGAAATCAAAGAAAGATACAAAGAAATTCAAAATATTCTGTGTTCTTGGATTGGAAGTATCAACATAGTTAAAATGACCATATTACCTAAAACTATATACATATTTAATGGCAATCTCCATAAAAATCCTATCAGCATTTTTTAAATAAATTGAACAAAAAAAATCAAATGTATATGGAAGCACAAAAGACCCCAAATTGCCAATGCCAAAGCCATCCTGAGAAAAAGAATGAGGCTGGAGGCATCACTCTGCCAGATTTTCAAATTATACTACAAAGTGACAGTAATCAAAATGGCATGGTATTGGCAGCAAAACAGACACACAGACCAGTGGAACATAATCGAGAGTCCAGATGTTAACCCATATTTATATGAGTGCATAATTTTTGACAGGAAAGCCAGAAACATACAGCCGAGAAAAAGTAAGCCTCTTCTATAAACGGTGCTGGGAAACTTGAAAGCTACCTGCAAAAGCATGAATCTAGAGTGTTGTCTATAACTACACACCAAATTTAACTTGAATCCGATTAAGGACCTGAATATAAGACCTGAAACAATAAAACACATTAAAAAAAACTTAGGAAGTAAACTCAAGGTCCTTGGACTTAAGAGGATTTTCTGAATTTGATCTCAAAGGCAAGGGAAGAAAAGCAAGAATAAATGAATGGGACTACATCAAACTAAAAAGCTCTACATAGCAAAAGAAACTGTCAACAACGTAAAGAGACAGCCATCCGAATGGAAATATATATTTGCAAACAACGCCTCCGGTAAGGAATATCCAAAATATACAAAGAACTCACACAATTCAAAACAACAAAAAAAGTCAAAAAAATGGACAAGGACCTGAAACAAACAACTTCTCCCTAGAGGACATACAAATGGCCAACAAACATATAAAAAGATGCGCAACATCGCTAGCTATTAGGAAAATGCAAATCAAAACCACCATGAGAATCATCTCATAACTGTAAAATAGCTATAATCAACAGGACAAGTCATAACAAATGTTGGAGAGGATAAGGAGGAAAAGGAAACCCTCACACACTGCTGGTGGGACTGCAAATTGGTACATCCACTATGGAAAACAGTATGGAGTTTCCTCAAAAAACTGAGAATTGATCTACCATATGATCCAGGAACCCTCTACTTGGTATTTAGCCCCAAAGACTTGAAAAACCATATCCAAAAAGATATTTGCACACTGATGTTCATAGCAGCATTATTCATGATGGCCAGGAAATGCCAGCAACCAAAGTATCCTACAATAGACAATTGGCTAAAGAAGCTGTGGTACATATATACAATGGGATATTATCCTGCCATAAAAGAGATGAAATACTGCCATTTGCAACAACATGTATGAACCTCGAGATAATCATGCTAAACAAAATAAAGCAGACAGAAAAAAGTTGAAAATCACCTGAAATCACTTATATGTGGAATATAAACCTAAAAGCAACACACGAGAAAGACAAACAAATGGAGACTCATGGACATGGACAATAGACTAGTGGTTTCCAGACAGTAGGTGGGAAGGAGGAGGTACGTGGGCTAAAAGGGGTTAAATACATTGTGACAGAAAGAAATTTAACTATGGTAGGTGAACACACAATGTAAATATATATATGCCTTACTGTTAAAATGTACAGCTGATAATGCACAGCTAAAGCTTACCATATTTCCTTAATAATGGTAGCATAAAAAATAAATTAATTAATTTAAAAAATTCCTGAACTTGGTCTTATTCTAAGAATAACTAACTTTCATCTACAAATAAATGAATTACTTTTAAAAAAAATTTCCTTTCTCATCACATTAAGAGACATGTTTCCAATAATACTGTACATTTAATTATAACTTTTGGTAATATAGTTGCATTACTTCCATCAGTTGTATACTAATAATTATAATAAAAACAGTCCCAAAGGCTCAGAGTCTTACAGTCACAGGAAATAAGCATTTTGTATAATGTGAGTTTAGGCATGTTTTTATAATAGATATTAGGATGTGATGATCAATGATTTTTAAAGAATAAAAATATGTTACAAATAAGACAATTCTTTGGAGTCAGTAGAATGAAAATAAAAGTTTAGGAGAAAAAACATGGGGTATAAAATTTCTGACTACTCAAAAAGACTTTGTTCATATATATTTTAAATGGATAATGGTGAATATCGAACTGCTGTGGTATTTGGTTCCAAATAATACCTTTAAAAGAGGAATGTAACAATTTAATTTTTATATATCAATATTTATAATATGCCAGAAATTACATCATTTCCAATATTTAAACTTTCATACATCTTGCCATAAAAAGTTTTTAGGTGTCAACTTTAAGATGTGTTATGGGACATACAGGTTTTCTGAAATTCTTTTAAAAGCTATGCAAGTAAAAATATTTGAAAACTGCTGTCATAGTGGAGAATTAAGTAGAGGCTGTTTAAGCCTACCTGCAGCTTCAGGGTTCTTGCGAGCTACCAAGAATGAAGCAAATTGGAGCCATTATGTTACTAATTTATTCACTTTGCAAGCCAGAAACAGGGACTCTTCCTAGGCCGAACACAGAACCATTTTTCCCCTCTCACTTTTCCAAAGTCTCTTCCTTTATCCCCCTCTTTCCTACATGCACCTTCACTCCCATTCAGTTCTCTTTTAGCTAGCTTTGCCTCCCATCTCTTAACTCAAACTTTCATCAGGGCTTCTCACCTCCCATTGCCTAAATACAAATACTCCTATAATTAAGGAGAAGATAAAATCAAAAGAGCTATAAGTCGATTTGATCAGATGTCAAAATAGAGAGGTTTAATACAAACAGCTGCTGTGTCATCTGCTGAAGGCTCATAGCTGCCCCTCTTCTCTGAAGAACTGCCTTGGGCTGATAGGAGCTGTCCACCAAGAAGTTTACACCCCAGTCTGGAAGCAGCCCTTTAACTGATTAACTGATAAACTGATTCAAAAAGCTGTTCCCTAGTTTCAACAGGGACAACACTGCTGTGTGGTTTATGCTCACAAATCTTCTACCATAGATCAAGTCAGTTTGGGGCTGCCCTTCTCAACTCTGAAACCAAGTACACGAGTCTCCTCCTTGTTAATATGTTCTACCAGGCATCTTTCCCCCAAACAGACCAGTTTTGAACACATTGAAAATCTGTTTTGGTAAATTCCTCCTCCCAATGCCAACCTCCATGATCTCATGTAGTAGCTGGTGTCTTAGAGACCTCTGTAGAAAATTAGCCCTTCACCACCTGATCTCAACTTTCATGTGTAGATTGAAATGACCTTAAACTCAGGGAACCTAGAGCATAGGGAAAAATCCATTGCTTGTGAAAAACTCTTTATTAATTAATTTATTCAAAAATGTGTTACAAATGCAAATTCTTGAGCTCACCGCGGCAAACCAAATGAATCAGAAACTCTGGGCTTGGGGCACAGAAATCTGTTTTAACATGCCCACCAGGTGATTCTGATGTATACTAAAGTTTGAAACAGGCTGATACAGAAAGCTCTGTTAGCGTCATGCCTAGATCTCACCAGAGCACCCAACATGCAGCTGCTAAAGAGTTGGCTGCTGAAGTCTCACAGTTGTCCCCCTTTCTCTGGGGAATTGCCCTCAGCTGTCAGAGCTGCTACAGGGCAGCTGTGTCCCAGGTTGGGGGTAGCCCTTTACTTTTGAGTCACCGAAAGAGGTACAAAAGCCTGACTTCTTGACAAAAATGAGGACAACTCTGAAGTGTGCTTTATGTTCCAGACTCATAACCCCGTGTGTCAGACCAAGGCTAGACTTTATTTGAGACCACATCTTTTCCTGTACTTTTTCTTTCTCTGCACTGCTTCACTCACTCATTACAGGTGTTTCCTAAAGAATTCCCTCGACACATCTTCTGCAACCAAAAACCCTGCTTCTGCAGAATCTGACCTTATAAGGATGGAGCTAAAAATGTTAATAAAATACTCCAAACACAGCAAATATAGCAAGCTAAACTAAATAACAAGACTAAACTGTAATATGTAACCACTGATGTTCTTTGAAGACAACAAAAAACTGCTGCAATATTTTAAGCATTTTTTCTTATTTATTTTTTTGACATTCAACTTTATTTTATGTCAGTTTAAGCTGCATAGTGGTTAGACATTTATATAATTTACACTGTGATCCCCCAATTAGTCTAGAACCCACCTGGTACTATACATAGTCATGACAATATTATGAACTATATAATCTATGCTGTACTTTACATGCCATGTGACTATTTTAACAACCAATTTGTACTTCTTAATCCCTTCTCCTTATTCACCAAGCCTCCCAACCCCCCATCTGCTGTGAACATAGGGGTGCATAGATCTTTACAAATTATTGTTTAGGTTTTCTTTGGATAAATATCCAGAAGTGTAATTGCTGGGTCAAAAGTTGGTTCTATTTTTAATTTTTTGAGTAACCTCCAGGCTGTTTCCCATAGTGGCTGCGCCAACTTGAAATCCAACCAACAGTGCACAAGAGTTCCCATTCTTTCACATCCTCTCCAACACTTGTTTTTTTTTTAATTTCTTGACTACAGCCATTCTTGCACATGGTATAAGAAGGTGGACAGTTTAAATTTTTGTCTTTTTTCTTTATTTCTTTCTTTTTTAGGATGACCCATAATTTTATAAACTAAGGCCAGGCATTGTAGATTAAAACAGTAGAGAGTATGAATATGACATATTTTCTTTAATTTTTTAAAAAATTGATTTAATTAATTTTAATTAGTTTCAAGTATGCAGGACATTGGTAAGACATTTATATAGTTTATAAAATGATCCCCCTAAATTGCTCCTTATCTCCTCTGGTTTTCCACCTAATCATTATATTAATGCTAACTGCATTCCCTAAGCCATGCTCCCCATCTCTATGACCATCTATCAACTACTAATTTGTGCTTTGCCGGAGCCAGCCTGCTAAGTCAAACAGTACTAAAAAAGGGGGGTGAAGCCTAAGGAAAAAGAAGACAGGAAAGCACTTCGGGAGGGCATACAGTCAATGCTGCAGCCTCGAGTTTATTTAGCATAGCTGTTATATTTCTTTTCGAACACAATAGCAAGGCACAGAGGGCATTACCATAGGAATGCTGGCATTTACATAAGTTCCTATACATCCTTCCTTCAGGGTGCAAACATCCTAGCTATTTGTAAAAACATTCCACTATCTAATAAGGATTACTTTAGGAGGCATACCTCTCCTTCAGGGTCAGTAATGTTTAACTCAAATCCCTGCTTCCTTGAACCATTGTTTAAGCAGTCTCAGCAACTGCTTTATGGCTCATGACTTCTTCAGTGTCTCAAAATGGCTCCCGACAGTGCTTCTTTAACCCTTCACCCCATTGTCTCAGGCCTACAACCCCCTCCCCTCTGTCCATCACCAAATTGTCCACTATATTTGTGAGTCTATTTTTGATTAGTGATTTCTTTTTGTTCCTTATTCTGAATATAAGTGACATCATAAGTTATGACGTAAGTGATATCATACAGTATTTATCTTTCTCTGTCTGACTAATTTGACTCAGCATAATAACCTCTAGGTCTATTCATGTCATTGCAAATGGTAGGATTTCATTCTTTTAATGGCTGAGTAATATTCCATTGTATATATGAACCAAAACTTCTTTATCCAATCATCTGTTGATGGGCATTTACGTTGCTTCTATATCTTGGCTAAATTGTGCTGCCATAAATATAAGAGAACATAGATCTTTACATATTACTGTTTTGTTTTTCTTTGGATAAATACACAGAAGTGCAATTGCTGGGTCAAAAGGTTTTCCCTTTCTAAATTTTTGAGAAACCTCCAGACTGTTTTTATGGTGACTGTACCAATTTGCAATCCCACCAACAATGTATGAGGGTTCCCTTTTTTCTGCATCCTTGTCAATACTTGTTCTTTAATTTATTGATGAGAGCCATTCTGACAGGTATTAGGTGATAACTTATCATGGTTTTAATTTGCATTTCTCTGATGGTTAGTGACCTTAGCATCATTTCATATGTCTATTGGCCATCTGTGTTTCCTCTTTGGAGAGCATCTGTTCAGGTCTTCTGCCCATATTTTAATTGGATTGTTTGTTTTTTGTTGTTGAGTAGTATGAGTTGTTTATATATTTTGGATATTAACCTCTTATCAGATACATCATACATGAATATCTTCTCCCAATCAGTTGGTTGTCTTTTTGTTTGGTTGATGGTTTCCTTTGTTATACAAAACTTTTTAGTTTGATATAGTCCACTTGTTTAATTTTTTCTTTTGTTTCACTTACCTGAAGAGATACATCTGAAAAGAAATTACTCTTAGTAATATCAAGAGTTAACTGCCTATGTTTTCTTCTGGTTTTATGGTTTCGGGTCTTACATTTAAGTCTTTAATTCATTTTGAATCCATTCTTTTATGTGGTGTAAGAAGGTGATCTAGTTTCTTTTTTTTTCTTTTTTTTCTTTTTTTGCATGTATCTGTCCAATTTTCCCAACACCATTTATTGAAAGACTATCTTTACCCCATTGTATATTCTTATCTCATTTGTCATATATTAAGTGAGCGTATAGACATGAATTTATGTCTGGGCTCTCTATTCTATTCCATTGACCGATGTATTTGTTTTTATGCCAGTACTATGCTGCTTTGATTACTGTAGCCTCATCCTACACTTTGATATTAGGTAGTGTGATGCCTCCAATTTTGTTCTTCTTTCTCAAGATTATCATAACTATTCAGGGTCTTTAATGGTTCCATATAAATTTTAGGCTCTCTGAAAAATGTCATTGGTATTTTGATAGGGATCACACTGAATCTAGAGATTGCTTTAGGTAGCATGGACATTTTAATGATGTTGATTCTTCCTACTCATGAGCATAGTATATACTTCCATTTATTTTTATCTTCTACAATTTCTTTTTTCAATGACATAATTTTCTGAATACAGGTCTTTTACTGCCTTGATTAATTTGATTCCCAGATATTTTATTGTTTTCGATGTAATTGTAAATGGGATTGTTTTCTTAATTTGTCTTTCCAAAAGTTCATCATTGGTGTATAAAAATGCCAGTGACTTCTGAATATTAATTTTGTATCCTACTACTTTCCTGAATTCATTGATCAGTTCTAACAGTTTTCAGGTGAACTCTTTAAGGTTTTCTGTATATAGTATCATGTCATCAGTAAATAATGAGAGTTTTACTTCTTCCTTTCCAATTTGGATACCTTTTATTTCACTTCTTGTCTTATTGCTGTGGCTAAGACTTCCGATACAATGTTGAAGAGGAGTGATGAAAGTGGGCATCCTTGCCTTGTTCCTGATCGTAAGAAAAATGCTTTGAGCCTTTTCCCATTGAGTGTGATGTTAGCTGTAGCTTTGTCATATATGGCCTTTATTATGTTGAGGTATGTTCCCTCTATTCCCACTTTGCTGAGAGTTATTACATAAAACAGATGCTGGTTTTTGTCAAACACTTTTTTGGCGTCTATCGATATGATCATATGGTTTTTTATCTTTCGATTTGTTAACATGGTGTATCACATTAATTGATTTGAAGATATTATTGCACCCCAGGATTAAGTCAGCCTTGATCATGGTGTATGATGTTTTTAATGTATTGCTGAATTTGGTTTGCTAATATTTTGTTGAGGATTTTTGCATCAATGTTCATAAGAGATGTCAGCCTATAGTTTTCTTTTTTTGTAATGTCTTTGTCTGGTTTTGGAAACAAGGTAATGGTGCCTCATAAAAGGAGGGGAGTTTTCCCTCTTCTAGAATGTTTTGGAATAGTTTGAGAAGAATAAGTGATCATTTTTCTTTAAATCCTTGGAAAATTTTCCTACAAAGCCATGTGGTCAAAACTTTTCTTTTTGTGGAGGTTTTTGATTACTGATTCTATTTCATTGGTGGCAATAGGTCAGTTTTGATTTTTTGCTTCTTCTTGACCCAGTCTTGGGAGATTGTAATTTTTCTAGGAAGGTATCCATTTCTTCCAGATTGTCCAATTTGTTGGTATGTAATTGCTCACAGTATTTTCTTATGATCCTTTGTATTTCTGTGGATTTTGTAGTTACTTCTCTTTTGCTTCTGATTTTATTTATTTGGTCCTTTCTCTGTTTGCCTTAATGAGTATGATTAAGGGCTTATCAATTTTGTTTATCCTGTCAATGAACCAATTCTTGTTGTTCTTAATCTTTGGTGTTGTTTTTCTATACTTTATTTCATTTATTTCCTCTCTGATCTTTATTATCTCCTTCTTTCTACTTGCATTGAGCTTTGTTTACTGTTCCTTTTTCTAATTCACTTAAGTGTAGGTCAAGATTGTTATTCTAGGGATTTTATTGTTTGTTTCTTGATGTAGGCGTGTATTGCTATGATTTTCCCTCTTAGGACTGCTTTCACTGTGCCCCATATATAGATTTAGAGTTGCTGTGTTTTCATTTTCATTTGTCTTTAGATTTCTTTTGATTTCTTCCTTGATCTCATTGTTAACCCATTCGTTGTTTAGTAACCTGTCATTTAGCTTCCATGTGTTTATGTATTTTCTAGTATTTTTTTTCTTGTACCACTATGATCATAGAAGACAGTTGATATGATTTCACTCTTCTTAAATCTATTGATACTTGTTTTGTAGCCTAATGAATTTTACCCTGAAAAATGTTCCATGTGCACTTGAGAAGAATGTATATATTCCTGCTTTGGATGAAACTTTCAGAAAACATCAATTAAATCCATCTGGTCTACAGTGTTCTTTAAGCCTGATGTTTCTTTGTTGACTTTATTCCTGGAAAATCTTTGCATGGAATTCAATTAAGTGTTAAAATCTCCTATTTTGAATAGATTTCTGCCAATTTCCCCCTTATTTCTGTCAATAATTACTTTTTTAGTAGGTGCAACTGTGTTTGGGTGTGTATATTTACTAGGGTTATGTCTTCTTGACTTAATCCCTTTATCATTATGTAATGCCCTTCTTTATCTCTTTATTATAGCCTTTGTTTCAAAGTCTATGTGATAAAAGTATCACTACTCCCACTTTTTATTTATTTATATTGAGTGAAATATCTTTGACCATCTCTTTACTTTCAGTCTGTGAGTGTCATTTCATATGAAGTGGTCTCTTGTGGACAGTATGAATCAGCTACCCTATATTTTTTTCATTTGAGATTTTAATCCATTTACATTTTTAAAGTAATTATTGATAGGTACATAGTTACTGCTAGTTTTATTATTTAAGTTTATGGATTCCCCTTTTCTTTTCTTTATAGAAGTCCCTTTAACATTTGTAATAATACTAGGTGTTTGATGATAAATTTCTTAAAATTTTCCTACCTAGGAAACTCTTTATCTTAGCTTCAGTTTATTTTTTACATTAATTTACTATTTTAATGGTTACACCTTTTCTTTTGTCTTAGTAAATGTAACCTTTTGTTTTATTATTTTAGCAGTTGTTTTATCTATGTTGATTCTTCCAATCCAAGAACATGGAATATCTTTCCATTTCTTTGTATCTTCTTTGATTACTTTAATAAAGTCTTGTAGTTTTCATTATATAGGTCCTTCACATGTTTCATTAAATTTATTCCTATGTATTTTATTCTTTTTGTTGCAATTGAAAAAGAAATTATTTTTTTCTACTTTTTTTTCTGGCGGCTTCATTATTAGAGTATAGGAATGCTATGGATTTTTAAATGTTGATCTTGTATCCAGAAACTTTACTGTATTGCTTATTGTTTCTAGTAGTGTTCTTGTGGAGTCTTCAGGGTTTTCTATATAGAGAATCATGTCATCTGCAAATAGTGACAATTTCACTTCTTTGTTTCCTATTTGGATGCACTTTATATCTTTCTCTTGCCTGATTGCACTTGCTAAAACCTCAATGTTAAATTGAATAAGAGTGGTGATAGTGGACAGCCTTACCTTGTTCCTGATCTTAGAGGGAAGGTTTTTAGTTTTTTACCATTAAGTATAATGTTGGCTGAGGTTTTGTCATAGATGGCCTTTATTATGTTAAGGTACTTTCCTTCTATACCAATTTTGTGAAGTGCTTTGACCATAAGTGGATGCTATATCTTGTCCAAGGCTTTTCTTCATTTGTTGATATGATCACATGACTCTGATTTTTTAATTTGTTTATATGGTGTAATCACATAAATTGATTTGCATATGTTGAACCATCACTGTGCCCCTGGGGTGAAGCTCACTTGATCATGGTGTATGATCTTTTTAATATGTTCTTGTATTCGGTTCGCTAGGATCTTATTTAGGATTTTTGCATCTGTGTTCATAAGAGATATTGTTGTGTAGTTTTTGGTAAGTGTGTTATCTTTACCAGATTTTGGTACCAGGGTAATATTGGCCTCATAAAATGAGTTAGGAAGTATTGCCTGCTTTTGGATTTTTTGGAAGAGTTTGAGGAGAATAGATTTTAAGTCTTCTTTGAATGTTTCATAGAATTCCCTGGTGAAGCCATCTGGTCCTGAACTTTTACTTTTTAGTAGGATTTTATTGATTGTTACAATTTCCATACTGCTGATCGACTCTAAATTTCCCAGTTATTGATTCAGTCTAGGAAGTTGATACTTTTTCATAGTGTTCTTGTATATTCCTTTGTATTTCTGCAGTGTCTGTCATCATTTCTCCTCTTTCATTACTGATTTTGTTTATTTGTGTTCTTTTTTTTTTTTTTTTTTTTGCTTTAGTAAGTCTAGCCAGGGGTTTGTCAATTTTATTAACTCTCAAAAAACCCAAAATCTTTGCTGCAGTTATTTTTGTTGTTGTTGTTGTTTTCAATTTCATTTAATTCTGCTCTGATTTTGATTATTTCTTTCCCTCTGCTCACTTCAAGCTTCATTTGTTCTTCCTTTTCTAGTTTTTTAAGAATGAGATGTTAGGTGTTTATTTGGACTCATTCTTGTTTTTGGAGATAGGCCTTTAATGATATGAACTTTCCTCTTATGACAACTTTTGCTGTGTCTCAAAAGTTTTGATATGTTGTCCTATCATTATGATATGTTTCTATGTATCTCTTGATCTCTTCTTTTTATTTCTTCTCTGGCACAGTCATTCCTTCACTAGCGTGTTGTTTAACTCCATGTATTTGTGGTTCTTCTCACTTTCTTTTTACAGTTAATCTCCAGCTTCAAAACATTATGTTCAGAGAATATCTTTGGCATGAATTCAACCCTGTTATATTTGTTGAGGCTATCTCTGTGTCCCAGTATATAGTCAAATCTTGAGAATGATCTATGTGCACTAGAGAAGAATGGGATAAAAAGGCTCCATAAATGGCAATTATGTCCAGTTGGTCTAATGTGTTATTTAAGGATGTTATTTCCTTATTGATTTTATGTTTGGGTAATCTGTCCATATCCAACAGTGGGATATTTAGGCCTACTAATGATAGTATTGGAATGTTTCTCCCTTTACTTTTGTTAGTAATCGCTCCATATATTTCGGAACTCCTTGATTGGGAGCACTGATGTTAAGAAGTGTATGTCTTCTTGGTGTGTAATTCCCTTTATCATTATGAAGCGTCCCTCAGCATCTTTATTTACCTTTTTGATTTTGAAGTCTGATTCATCCAATATTAGTACTGCTACTCATGCTTTTCTCTGAATCCCATTTGCTGGAAGTATCATTTTCCTCCCTTTCACTTTTAATCGACATTTGTCTTTGGAACTGAGATGTGTCTCTGGGAGGCAGCATGTGGTTGGGTTTTGTTTTTTGATTCAATCTGCAAATCTCTGCCTTTTATTGTTGAGCTCAGTCCATTTACATTTAGGCTGATTATGGAAACGAGGTTTTCCTATAACTATTTTATGTATTGCTTTCTGGTAGCTGGTGTTTCTATTGCTTCCTTGTCCTTATGTATCTTTTTTTGTTTGGGGTTTTTTTTTTGCTTGTTGGTTGATTGGCTTTGTGGTTTTCCCTCTGGTTCTTTTTATTGTATGTTATATACTTCAGTTCTGAATCTCTGGCTTGTGCTTACCATTATAAATATGTAGAGGATTGTTTTATATCCTTTTTCCATTTTCTTCTGTGTATGCCTTATCTCCATTCCTCTTTGAAAATTTGGATCTTTAATTCCTCCCCTTCTGTCATCGTTGTCTCAATTTGCCCCTATATATGTTGATCTTTTATTACTATCTTGCTATATAACAAATCTCTTCTTATTGTTTAAACTTGTAATGCCCTGTTCTTAGCAAGGATTGCACTCCACTGTTTCTATCTACCTGCTAGTAGCCTTACTCTTAGTTATGTATTTTTTTTGTCATTTTATTTTAGGTGAGCTGACACTTTCCATATTTCCTGTAATGCAGACCTCATAGTGGAGAATTCCCTCAATTTTTGTATGTCTGGAAAGGTCTTAATTTCTCCTTCATATCTAAAGGAGAGCTTTGCTGGATACATTATTCTTGGCTGGTAGTTCCTTTCATTTTATAGTTTGAATATTTGAGTCCACTCCTTTCTGGCTTGCAAGGTTTGTGCTGAGAAGTCCAATGATAATCTAATGGGTGTTCCTGTATAGGTTATCATCTTCTTTTTTCTGGCTCCCTTGAGAATTCTATCTTTGTTGTTGATTTTTGATAACTTTAATATAACATGTCTTGGTGAAGGCCTCTCGGGATGAGATAATTGGGTGTTCTGTTGACTTCTTGAATTCCAAGCTCCAGCTTATTCCTTAGATTTGGGAAATTCTTGGACATTATTTGTCCAAAAATGCTTCTAGTCCCTGCTCCTTTTCCTCACCTTTGATGATGCCCATTATTCTTACGGTTCTTCTCCTGATGATATCAGCTAGTTCTTATATTTCTCTTTCATTATTTTTCATTCTTCAGTTTCTCTCTTCTTCCTTCTGATTTATTTCTAGATTTCTGTCTCGATATCACTGATCTTTTCCTCCATTTGGTCGACTCTACTTCCCAAGCTTGCTATTTCATTTTTCAACTGTTGCAGTGTGTTCTTCATCTCCGGAAGTTCTATTTGGTTCTTTTTGAGAACTTCATTCTCCTTGCTAAAGAATTCATTCTGCTCATCTAGTTGTTGTTGGTTTTTTTTCAATTTCTATGAGAGTTCTTATGCACAAATCCCACACTCAGACATGCTGTTGTACAGTTTTGGTGTTTTTTCTTGAGTTTTAGATGTTCACCTTATTGTTTTTTCAAGGTATGAGATCTGGCGACTTCTCTCACTCTGCCATGTTTCTGACTTCACTCCATTCTTTTCCTTTGTTTAACTCTCCTCTCCCACTTCACAGGATCCTTAAAATAAATATGTGTCTTTCCATGTTCACTCTCGGGCTCTGTATTCTTTTGCTAACTACCAAAAGATAGGTCTGAATTAGATAATTTTATCTCTGCTAATGCATTATTAGTTAACTCCTTACGATCTCTCACAGTATGGTAAATGTCCTGGCAAATAATGGTCTATCAGGCTTCAGGGCAGCCTCTGTGTAAAGTGTGGGTCGGGGGGTGGGATGGGGGGAAGGAGGAGATTTGGATGCACAATCCTTAAAATACCTTTCAAATTTCATTGTGTACAGTGACCACCTAGTGAGTTAGTAAGTATAAGTTAGATATAATACATCAAGCTATAAAATCCCTCGGTTTTAAACCTGTCCTTTTAAATATGGCAAATTAAACTCAACAATTATAATTCATTCTCTGCTTTGAGCTTGGGAATGTTCAAGTAATGACCTCCTATGGAGCTGGGAAATGTCTCCACTCTTCTTCCCTCCCAGATTACCTGAAGTGGCCCCCACTTTGTTTTTGTTTGCCCAGCAAGCAAGAAGGGACCATTTCCATGCTGATTTTAATATGGAGAAATTTGGATTCTAGGTGGGTATTCAGCTATCAAGCAGTGTAATAGAATTATCTCTGTCCAATCAGTCTATCAATCATATTCGATGCAAAATTAATACGGATGCCTAAGATTCTTTGGTATTTTTTCGAGGTAGGTTCATTTTTATTGAGGTGGGTCAGGTATTCCAGTATGTGTCTCCTTCCCTTTCAGTTGTTTAATTACCAAAATTAACCCCTTCCAAGCCATCAAACAGTTAAGGAAGGAATAAAACATTTGTATTATGATTACAATTTAAAATTTTTCAAAAAAAAGCCCTTTCTGTTAAAAAATTCACAAATATTAATGGTGCTATGTTGATCAATTAGTGATCAGATTGTACAATGAGAAATATTATAATCTAAGAGTCCTAAAATAGAATGTAGTTAGACTAAAAAATGCTAGTAAAATATTTCTTTTACTTTATTCTGATACTTGATTTAACTACCTTCAAATATCTATGTTCCCAGATATTGTCGTCTTTACTCTGTATTCCCTTCTTTCAATTAGGGAGACAGATAAGCAGTTGTCTTGAGAATATAAGGTCATCATCATTCCATAAATGGATTCCAGTGGCTGCTACAGAAACAAGTGGCGAGTGTTCCCTGTTACTTGCAAACTATAAATTAATTAAGTTGATAACTTTTCTTTCTTTATGTTATGTTTTCAGAGGGACTTTTGAAATACCATTTCTTGCATTTTCTGATTATAAAAGTAACGTATGGTCATTGTAGAGAATTGATAGCACATAAAAGTACTAACAGGAGAATAAAATTCTCAGCATCTAGAGATAATAGCTGGTAGCATTTTGATGTATTTATTTATAAGTTTTAATGTGTATATAAAATATTTTTAATTGAGATCATATTATATGTAAAATGCTGTACATTGGCTTTTCAAAGTGTCCTTAAATTTTAAACATTTTAAAGTATCAGTGAGTATTTGAAAACGCCATTTAAAAGTTATATAACATTTTGTTTTATGAACATACCATGGGTTATTTATTAAAAATAACATGCTTTCATTTTTGGAAATTCAGTTTGATTCTAACTTTTCCATCTTAAAAATAATTCTATACTTAAACTTCATCTGAATTTCTGATTGTTTTATTATACTATAATCTACAAAGGGAATTACTGGGTCTAAGTGTGTGATTTTTTTTCAAAAAACATTCATGATAAGAATTTTTTAATTATTTTAAAAATTTGTACCAATTTACCATTGTCAGAGTTTGAGTGTGTCTGTCCATTTCTCCCTAATAATCATTTAATAGTGCTTAATTTGATTGACAAAAATGGTATATATCACTGGTATTTTAAAAGATCGAACATTTAATAAATATGCCCATTAGGTTCTTGAACTTATTTCATGCATATTTATCTCTATTCTTCTTTATCCATTTTCTTTTTTTTATTTTATGAGCTTTTTAACCTTTCAAATCTATCGTCCCTTTTTAATGTTCATTGCAAATATTTTTTTCAGGTTTTCTTATTGTAATGGCTTTTGAGCTTCAAAATTTTTTTTGTTTTCATATAGTCTAAATCTATTGATTTTTCCATATGTAATTTCTTCCATTGCTTATATGCTTTAAAAAATCTATTCTTATTTAGTTGAGTTTTTTTGTTACTTTTAATTAGTTAGGCTTATAATTTTGAAGGCAGTGGATTTCTTCTACACAACTGAAAATATAACTATAGCTGTACTTTGTTCATTTTAAGTATTTTATAGACAGATTTTGAAGTGTGAGTTACAAAAGTAAGAGTAGCTGTAATTCCTTTTACACAGGACCATGTGTGGAGAAGAGAATCTTAAGAAGTCTTTTTTTTAAAGACTTGAAATGTTGACGTTTTATTGCACTGAACTGTGTTGATTGAATGTTTCACATTATTCACTTCACACTGTGTAAGAGCTCTGTAACTCAAGGCAACACAATACTCACGCTGAAGAATACCCCAGCAATTTTCACTTTGAGGATTATCCAACTGTAGTCTTATCTCAGAACAGCTAAAAAAGTATTTCTCAAAGGGTGGTCCTTAGATTCCTTGCATCATAATCACTTAGATTACTTGTTAAAGTGAAGATTCCTGTATCCTCCCTCCAAACATAATAATTTAAATGGCTTGGGGTCGTGATCTCAGAATGCACATTTTGACAAGAATCACAGATGATTCTAGTGTACTCTAAAGTCCGAGAATCTCTGGGCTAGAAAGGAATATTACTTTAAGAAGTGGACTTTTGGAGGTAAAGACAAAAAGCAAGCATGTGGGACCTTGTGATCAAAGACAGATTTGAAACCGTATATCGGCTAACAGGCAGAAGGACAGTCAGAATGCAACAGGGTATAGGTAGAAGAGACTGGTTATTAATGAGAAAAAAGCAACTCTGCTACTTAAATTTTGTGTCCTAGGGCAAATCACAACTCTTTAGGCTTCCTTATCCTTAAAAATAAGAAATACTTGTACCCAAGTACAGTTGAGTCATTTAACAACAGAGATATATCTAAGAAATGTGTTGCTATGCAATTTTATTGTCGTGTGAACATCATGGAGTGCATTTACATACACCTAGATGCAATAGCTACTACACACCTAGGCTATAAAGGTATAGCCTATTGCTCCTAGATGAAAAAAAAAAAACCTGTATAGCATGTTGCTATACTGAATGCTATAGCAATTGTAACACAATGGTAATGTAAACATTATCTAAACATAGAAAAGGTACAGTAAAAATATAATATAAAAGATAAAATTCATACAGTTGTATAGGTCACTTACCATGAATGGAGCTTGCAAGATTGGAAGCTGCTTGGGTGAGTCAGTGAGTGAGTGGTGAGTGAGTGTGTAAGGCTAGGCCATTACTGTATGCTGCTGTAGATTTATAAGTCCCACAACTCTCCCTCTGCTTCCTTGTGACAGGGTTAGAAATAGAACTTCAAAGTTGTGTGCTGCTCCATAAACAGGGATGGGGCCAGATTGATTGGAAATATTGAGGAGGAAACTGACTGAGTGAGATTATAGATCTCATAATAGTGACTTTCAGGAGGAAGTGAAAGGGCCTGAGGATCAGTAAGAATAAGAATCAAGATGGAGACATAAAGGAATATAGGGATTGCCATGGCAATGTGGTTTTGGCTATTGCATGTTGGAGCTGTGGTCAGATTAAGGAACTTTGTGGTATTCATTTTTAAAAAGAAGGTATTTACATGGAGAGGATATAGAACTGAGGACTCAATATTTTGACTTCAGATATTTGATTTTGGTTCCATTTACCTTACCTGGCTCTCTCTGGTATGAAATGATGAAAGAAACAAAACTCATCTATGCTTTACATCATTATAACCTGAACATATTTTTAAAGTACAGGGACAGGCTGGCTCAACACTACTACAGAAAGCTCTTACTAGAGCGGCAGTGGCACTTAATACTTCTTAAGGTGGCTCTTGTAGACCTGTGTCCTTGTACAGGATCTTAAGTCCTCAACAAAGAATTTACAGCAACTTACTCTGAAGACCATGAAGCTAGATCTGGGAGGGCTATAGCATACTCTGAATATGTAGTGATGGGTGGCAAGATTCCCTGTGCTGACTGGTGAAGATATAATCTGTGCACTCAAAATTGAGGTGCTATAAGTGAAAAGGACTCTATTTACAAGCCCCCACAGATATTGCTCCCATCTAAGGAAAAAAAAATCTCCTGAATTACATATTCTTCCATTTCTTACAAGAAATTCAGCTCTATTATAATCTTATGGGACCATTATCATATATGCAATCCACTGTTGACTGAAACATCATTATATGATGAATGACTGTGTACAGGATTATAAGGATCAAGTGAAATAACAAATTTAACTGTCCTTTGTAAAGTTCACAGTTTTATTGTTAATAATAGAATCAAAGGAATTGCTGGTGCTAGTCAGCACCATGTGGCTCCAGGTACCAATGACTCAGTGTTGACAAGTTTCAGAGTTCAGTGTCAAGAAATGCAGGCCCTGGGAGGACTTGAAGTGGAGCTAAGGGTAAAGGAAAGGAGAAGTTAGTGTACCAATTGAAGGACTATAGTAGAAAGACCACAAGTTATTAAAAGACCTATATCAGACAAAGCAAAGCTATAAGCGATCTCAGTCTTACTGAGTGATGTGAATAACAGCAACCAAGTTCCTTTATCAGGCTTTATATTCCCCTCCCCTCCTCATTTGGAAGCAGAATTGGGTCTGAGTATGAGGTGAAGGCACAACTGTAAGAGGTGGTAAGTTAAACTGGTTCATAGAATTAGGAGACTTATAGCTATGAAGGTTGAGGGGAGGTGGAAGGATTCCAAGCATATACCTTTTCTGTTGTCATAACTTCAGGATATGAGAAATATGCCTTTTAAATGGTCTAATTTCCCTTTAACTTCTCTTCTTTATAATATCTCAGTGGCTTTTATGTATTACAAAATTAATATATTCCAATGTTATTAAATCTTACAGTGTAAAAATAGATTATAAAGCAGTAGATAGAGATGTGCATAGTTATTTGAACCAGCCAGATGCGAGGGCTATTCATTAAGTATAGTGGAAAGAACATGGGCTTCAGTCTATTAAGAACCATCTGAATTATTCCAAAATTGAAATTCCCTTTAAATTTCTTATGATCTGTGTAATCTTGAATATGTTATATATTACCCACCATTTTTAAAATTTGGGAAATGGAGATAAAAATTTCTACTTGAATAGTTATTTGAGGATTAAATCAGTTATAATAGTAAAAGAACCTGGTACAATGACTTGTACATAGTAAGTGCCTGGTATCCTTTTTTAATTAATTAAAAATTTCAAGAGTTTTTATCTGATTTTCTAATATAGTGCCTAAGCTCATTGTTTTATCTCTGATCCTATGGGGTCTGTTATTCTTCCTCCCTTAGTTTAAACCTTTTTTGCTTGATCCATCTTTTTGATACATTTCTCTTTCATGTTTTCTCACTCCCTCCCACCTTTATTTCTAAGAAAGTGAGGTTTCATTGTTCTGGAATTTAGGACCACTTCTCTCTTGATGAAAAATTTTGTCCTCAGCTTCCTGAATACTGAATATTTCCCCTAGTCTTCTACTCAGATGTATCTCTTTGAACTAGCCTTCCACTTTGTTTGTGACCCCTTCTAAAATTTTTATTCTGCATCATTTACCTGCTACTGTAGCCAAGGTTTTATTTATTTTTTTTTAATTTTTAATTTTTCCAATTAGGGTTGACATTCAATATTTTATATTAGTTTCAGGTATATACTATAGTGGTTAGTTTAGTACCCACCTGGTGCCATACATAGTTATTACAATATTATAGACTATATTCCTTAGTCTGTACTTTATATCCCTATGATTATTTTGTAACTACCAATTTGTACTACGTAATCCCTTCACCTTTTTTCATCCAGCCTTCCAACCCCCTTCCCATCTGGAAACCATCAAAATGGTCCCTGTATCTATGAGTTTGTTTCTGTTTTGTTTGTTCATTTATTTTGTTCTTTAGTTTCTACATATAAGTGAGATCAAATGATATTTGCCTTTTTCTATCTGACTTATTTTACTTAGCATAATACTCTCTAGGTCCATCCATGTTGTCACAAATGGTAAGATTTCGTTCTATTTTATGGCCAAATAGTATTCCATTGTATGTATGTACCACTTCTTTTTTATCTTGGCTATTGTAAATAAGGCTGCAATGAACATAGGAATGCATATATCTTTTTGAAGTGGTTTTTTTTTAAATTTCTTCATGTAAATTCTCAGAAGTGGAATTGCTGGGTCATATAGTAGTTCTATTTTTCATTTTTAAGGAATCTCCAGACTGTTTTCTATAGTAATTGCACCAATTTGCAATCCCACCAACAGTGTTTGAGGTTTGCCTTTTCTTCAAACACTCATCAACACTTGTTTGTTGACTTATTGATGATAGCTACCCTGACAAGTGTGAGGTAATATCTCATTGTGTTTTTAATTTGCACTCCTCTGATGATTAGTGACATTGAGCATCTTTTCATATGTCTGTTGGCCATCTGTATGTCTTCTTTGGAGAACTGCCTATTCAGGTTCTTTAAAGTTTTTTTTTTAAATATCCCTTTCCTTTATTCTAGGGTAATTTTTCTAGCTCTTCAATGTTTGTCATTCCTTTCCAGCCACATTCAAGTCTTCCCAGAGATATGCAAAACACAGTGACATAAATTCCAACTAGTAATGGATGATATCCCAACCAGGCTGGAATTTTCACCAGTTGGCTTTGCAAGTATGACAAAAGACCTCTTTTAAGACTATAGAATATACTGTACTTAGAGCAAATATTCACTTCAGCTAAACCCCTATTTACCTAAAAGTGCCCAGTAAGTTATTCTAGTTACTGCATTATCAACATTTTGGATTTTTTCAGTGGGGAAAAAAAACCTTTCTCTTCTTTCTCTCTGCATCTAAGTAGCTCTGGATAACAGAATTGCAAAGTTTTTTTAGTTTGAGTTTACAAAAGGGAACAAGCTTCTTTCTGAAATATTTGTTTGGAAGCCCCACACATCTGGGTATGGTCAGTGCTATGGTTGGTAGAAAATAAAAATAATTTGCACACTTATTCATTCAACAAATAGTTATCAAGAACTATATAAACTATGCAAAGCTCTAGATGAAGGAATTAAGATGGGTAAACACAGACCCTGCTGAAATCTCACAAAGTTTATCATTGAATAGGAGAGATAAACCACAAACAAATATAATACGTGGCATAAAAGGATAAATATCATGTGAGTGGTAAAAGTGGAAGAGAATGTATTTCCTGAGAAGGAAAAGATTTCTCCAGGCATCAAACCTCATGTGATTAGCTTCCCTCTGTGACTGACCAGATGGTATATCAGGCTCATAAAGAATGCTTCAGCAACAAGAATTTTTTCAATATTTCCTCTTTTTTATGCCTACAGCGCCAGGTCTTCCTACGTGGTCTCCCATCCAAGTACTAACCAGGCTTGGCTCTGCTTAGCTTCTGAGATCAGATGGGATCAAGTGCGTTCAGGGTGGCATGGCCGTAGACTCAATATTTCAACTCAATATAAAGAAAAAATGAAATTCAATTGTCTAAACAATGAGAAGAGTGTCATTGGATGAAGGCAGCCCATGAGCACCAAATATCCTGACAATTGCAGAGCTCCATCTGTAAAGGCTTCTTTCTTTTCCTCAGGCTGTGGAAATAAAATAAAACAGTACTCAAAAAAAGCAAAGTGGAGAATTTCCAATTTTGGCCTTTAAGAAATGGTTTGTTGGCATAGAATAGAATGAAAATAATGATATACCTTTTGCTACCAGAGTATAATGACCCTCGTGGCCTTTCGCCTCACTCTGTATCCTGTACTTTAGATGGTAAACAGCTATTTGAGTGGCAATATTGAAAATGATTTTAACTCTCTCCACAAGTGTGAAGCAGGCACAGAACCCACATTTATTCACTGAGCCAGGACTATTAGCAAAAGAATGTTCCTGAATTTTCCCTTTCCCCAAGCTCACCAAAATAGAAAGTCTGGTATTAATAAATAAAGGGCCTCAACTGAGATGGCAGAGAATCCATGGATAGCTAGAGAACTTATCAACTTGGAACCTACTCTTACATTGATATTGATATTGCATAGGAACTTAGATTTTAAATTCTGTAGATTAAATTGCCAGGATCCCAAACCATTAGAAAAGTAATGGAACAGTTAGATTTCATTTTTTTTTACAGTCAAGGAATAAAGCTTTTTTTCTTCATATAGTACTGTAAAAATTCTGACTGTTTTTAAAAGAATATTGGTTTATAAAACCTGACTCTGAATTTTAAATGCCACAGATGTGATGTAGTAATACCTTGCCAGATTTAGAAAATAAAATTACTGGATGTCTAGTTGAACTTTAATTTGAGATAAACAACAAATAATTTTTTTAGTATAAGTATGACCCATGCAATATCGCGCAACCCTAACTTTAGAGAGCATTGTTTGATTATATAATATTCTTATGAACTGGTTAAAGTTTAGGAGGTAGGTTTGCTTTTAGTTCCAGGGTTTTCATCATTCTCCATTCCTGCATGTCCTTTTAGTATACAAGATTTCTTTGAATAAATGCAAAGATCTTCTGTGAAGAAGACAATTCATTTCATAAATGAATTACTTTACAGCCCATCACCCTTCTGCAAAAAAAAAAGTGAACAAAAAGCCTTTTTTTAGTCCCTTTGATTGCTGTTCACTTGCTGATCTGGGTTGAATCATTCACACAAATGTCTCAACTATAAGTGCCTCAATGCTCTGCTGTTCTTGCTATGAAGACTCAACTAGAATGAGGTGGGGTGGGGTGGGGTGGGGGATGGGGAGAGTCTAGGAACTGAATCCAAAAAAAATAGTAATATTTGAAATGAGAATTTGGAGAGCATCCAAAATGAATATGTAATAAGCTAAAATGTAGACCTCATGCGATTTTCCCTTAAATAAAGAATATCACCTCCCCAAATATAATTCAGATGATTTACCTTTTTTGATAATTTCAGTGAATATTCAATTTATTTTTCCATCAGAGTGTTCAAAAATGTCTGAAAAGCTGATGATTCGGCATTTAGTTCTTAACCAGTTTTACAAGGAAAAATACATCTTTATATTTGAATACTTTGATGTCTGCTTCCAGGATTACTTAATTACTCCTTATCTCAAAAAGAGATTAGTTTCCTCCACCTCAGATCATCCTGAGAACAGATACTAATTATAACAAATAGAACAAATGAATATAAATGACATAGGCTGTTTCCTTAAATTTATAACAATCTTAGCAGGGCATCAAGTTACACACAAAAAAACTGTAAGAAATATTATTGATTTTCAGTAGTTCCTTTATTGTATCATAAGAAAACATTTTTATGAAACTCTGAGACAGCTTATCAAGATTTTTGCTCTAGTAGGACAGATATCCTGGGTGATGAAATAACATTAAACATCATATTCAATTTTAAAAATTATTGCTTTTCAAACAATTCTCGTAAATTCTTTCACTTTTTAATTAAAAATGTGATTTACACACTCTTGTTTTTTGTTTATATGCTTTGTTAAAATAGATAGTATTTTCGTGTACTGTACTTACTTGAAACCCTATGAGTTATTGAGTTACATAGGTAACATTATTTTACTGATGAAAAATGTTGAGTTTCAGAGAGGTTAGGTGATTTGCAGAAGGATACACAGAAATGATCGCCTGAGCTGCCTTTAGAAATGAGTAAGAACTCTATTAAGGCACTTTCACAAATAATATCTGCCCTCTCAGGATATGGAATACTAATGGAAAAATATTGGTATGCTTCTGTTTATGATGACTATAAAAACCTTTGTTCAACCCCAAAACCTGCAAAGGCTCAAAAAGATACCATACCCTTATGATGCTGACATAAGCAAAAGCACAACTTTGGATAAAGTTTCCATGTTGATTGAGAAAATATTTTTCTATATGTGACTTTATACCATATACATTATATAGTATGTCTTTTGTGCAAGGAAGCTTCAATTACAGGAACTAAATTAAAATAAAAGCCTATATGCAGATAAAAAAATATTTAAAAGTAATTAAAAATTTTTTCCACATCATGAATTACATATATTTGACAATAATGTTGGCATGCAAATAAGTATGTACAGTAAAACTGCATTAACTGAGATTCTAATAATATAAAATATATAATAATCAAGTTATATTTTAGCCTTAAATATTTTTTTCACTGTAATTTAAAAAATTGCCAGCAATTCATTAGGTCCACAATTCTTATAACAATGTACTCTGAGGACTTTCAAGCACACATACACATGCATATGCACATATATTGTATATTAGTATGCCTAATTTAGAATATTCTTTTCAATAAAAAAAATCTTGACGGTTTTGCATAAAAAACTTCATTAGTTGGCTTAACTTAATGTACATCCTCAAACAAAAATTTCATATTTTAACATACTGAAGTTCTAGTCAGGAGTAATTGGGCAACAGAAGAAATAAAAGGCATCCAAACTGGAAAGGAGAAGTAAAGCTATCCAAATTTGCATATGTGAGTGTATGTATAGAAATCCTAAAAAAATCACAAAAAAGTTACAACAAATTTATAGGACACAATATCAACAATGCCAAAATTAATTCTGATTTCTATACAGCAGCAATGAACAATTCAAAAACAAATTTTTAAAGAATTTTAAAGAACTCTTACAATTCTACAAAAAAAAGTTTATTCCTTGTTAAACTTTCAGAATACTAGTAGTAGAAAAGAAACTGCCTCAATTTGACAAAAGGCACCTACAAAAACTCTGTAGATAATATCCACTTAATGGTAAAATAAAAAATAAAAAATAAATAAAAAACCATCTGAACACTTCGCTTTTAAGATCAGGAACAAAAAATGAGAAATTCTGTTCTTTTCCACTTCTTTTCAACATCATACTGGATGTTCTAGCAAGTATGACAAGGCAAGAAATAAAAGGCATTTGGATTGGAAAGGAAGAAGTAAGACTCTTCACACATGACAAGATCATCTATTATAGATCTTAAATCTACAAAAAACTATAAGTGAGTTTAACAAGGTTATAGGATACAAGATAAAAATAGAAACATCAATGTTCTTTTAATACTAGCAACTAACAATTGAAAATTTACTTAAAACAATACTATTGACAACAGCACAAAAAATAACCATGAAGTACTTAGGTGAAAATCTAACAGATGTTCAAGACCAGTATACTGAAAACTACAAAACACTACTAAAAGGGATTAAAGAAATTATAAATAAATAAAGAGATATATGGTGTCCATAGATCATAAGACTCAATTTTGTCATTTTTGTCAATTTTTCTCCAAGTTGATGTATAAATCCATATTTATTCAAATTCATATGGAAATACAAAGTATCTAGATAGCTAAAACAACTTTAAAAAGAGTACAAAGTTGTAGAAGAGTATCTGTTTTGAAAACTTTATAGAAATCAAAACCTTGTAGCACTAGTGACTTTACACTACTTTATCTTTATAAACATGTAGAATAATGAAACAGAATTAGAGAGTTCATAAATAAGCCCACACATATATGGACAGCTGATTTTCAACAATGGATTAAATGCAATTAAATGAAAAAAGGATAGTATTTCCTATAAATTGTGCTGAAAAAAATAGGTATCTGTACGTAAAAACATTAATGTGGATCTACACCTTTTATCACATATGAAAATTAACTTTAAAATGTATCATAGATTTAAATGTAAAACCTGAATATATAAAGGCCTCTAGAAAAAATATAGGAGAAAGTTTTTCATCCTTGGATTAACAAAGACTTCGTAGATATGACACCAAAGTACAATCCATAAGAGCAAAACTTGCTAACATAGACCATCAAAGTTTTTAAAATTCTGCTTTTTGAAAGACACTATTAAAATAATGTAAAGACAGGCCACTGGGTGAAAATTTCACATATAGATGATAAGGACATTACAGATGATCTAAAGCACTCTCAACCCAATTTAATATGAGTAGGATTTGAATAGACACTTTACTAAAGAAATATATGAATGGCAAATAGACCCATGAAAAGATGATCATCATTAGTCATTGAAGAAATGAACATTAAAACTACAATAAGATACCACTACACATCAATTACATTGCTAAAATAAAAGTGACTGGGCCATACCAAGGATTGATGAGGATGTGAAAGGACTGGAACACTCATATACTGCCATATACTATGGAATGTAAAATGATTCAACCACTTTGGAAACCAGTTTAGCAGCTTCTTAGAATGTTAAACATACACAAAGCTATGATACATCCATTCGACTCCTAGGTAATTATTCAAGAAAAATTAGAGCATATGTTCATACAAATACTTGAACACAAAGGCTCATAACATATTTATTTGTAAAATAACCCAAATAGGAAACATCCCAGTATCTACCAGCAAGTAAAAGGATAAACAAATCGTAATATATACTACTGACTACTACAAGAAACAAACTTTTGATACATGCAAAAACTTGGATGAATCTCAAAACGATTATGCTGAGTGACATAATCTAGTGAAAAAAAGAGTTCGGACTGAATGATTCCAATATATATAAAATATTATAATATGCAAACTTATCTATAGTGACAGAATGCAGATCCGCGGTTGCCTGGGAATGCAAGAGGCAGGGTTGAGCACGAGGAAAGGATTTCGGAAGGGCACAAGGGAAATTCTGAGGGGTGGTAGATTCGTTTGGTATGTTGATTGTGGTAATGATTTTATGTGTATATGCATATGTCAAAATTTATTAAATTGTACAGTTTAAATTGCACTGTTTATTGAATTATATCCTAATAAAACTATTAAAATTAAATATTAACTTATAATATTTTTTTCCTGAAAAGCTTTCATAGTGGTCATAGAACTGTCTTGCTCTCGCTGGCATTTCTGTGTTAATTTGGAGCCAAATAACAGGACTTCCCTGAATGAATACATTAAACTTTCAACGAATTTTTACTGGTTATTTAATCCTAAAAAAAAAAAAATGAGAGCAGAAATGGCCTAGCAACTGTTCTGAAAAACTGAAATAAGTTGAGGCCAAGAACAGTGTTATCACAGAGAATTGATTTTACCTACCTGGCAAAAGAAACCAAGTATTGTCTAAAAACATAAATGGAGAGATATACAGCACTCATTGGCTGGAAGACTCATATCATCATGATATCAATTCTCCCAAATAATATATACTAACACTGAGGAAGGCACCTACCAGGCACTCAGTAAATTGTTACTTTTGTTGTCACTTTAATATAGAAAGTTCTATATAACAGAAATCATACTTTTGATAGTAACCATTAAAAACTTGAGACAGTCTCTTGAAGACAGAAACTACACTAGATTAGAAACTGGAGACCTAGTTGTACCTCAACTGTGGCAACAATTAGTTTTGCAATATTGTGCCAAGTTCATTTCACCTTTCTGGGCTTGAGTTCTTCACTTATGAAATCACGTGATTAATAGATGCTTACTCCCATTCTACTTCTCATACTTATCTAAAACAGAGAGAGTTTAACAATAAATTTATTATTATCACTGCTGCAACTTGAGCATTAATGAGCAGAGTAAAATGTTATATAAATGCAGGCTAGAGTGAGCTTTTTTGTCTGAATTATTTCAAATAATTGCCTTAACTATCAATTGTCATTATAGATATATCCATGCTGTATTAGTAATGTCCAAAAATAATAATAATAAATGCCCAAAATTTTGTACTTTCTCAAATCGGATGACTAAGAGTAAACAAAGAATTAGTTTTTATGGTCTTCTGATTTAGACTTTCGAGGCATTCACAATGCAAACTGATAACTGATAACTGCAAAAGCCTTAAAGTAGCATTTTAAAAAAAGTCTGTGTTGTTTTATTCTTATGCTAAATATTTTGGCACTGTTTTGAGGATACATACAATTTTACACTCAACCAATTAGACAGGAAAGTTGTCAGTTTTACATTCCTTATCAACAGTGTTATTTTTATTTCCTACAATGGTTTCTTTAGCACACTCAGGCGTTACAATCCAAAATCATTAATAGTTTACTTTTCTTTGGGTAACTTATATTTTTTCAAAAGAACAAAAAATGATGTAGTATGCACTGTTCTAAATAGAACATAAACCTTAGAATTGTCCTTCTTTTCCTTTAGAATGAACCTCTTTTCCTATTCACTCATACCAGTTCATTTGTTTTAGTCACCTACTCATATCCAATAATAAAGTTTTGTTTATATTTAGTTTGCTAAATGACTGCTAAGGGATTTTATATTCATAAATATATATAGATAGATAGAAATATGTTCTTTACCTATATTCTGAGAGTTCAACCCTTTTGGATAGTTAAAATTTTAAGAAATATGAAATGCTTTGCTTCATTTTCATGTTTTTAGTGAATTTTTATATTTCACTAAGGTTGAGAGCCTTGAATGTATCAAGGTCTCTTCAGAGTTTTCGATGGGTAACAAACTTCTTTATATCCATATTATATTCTGCTTTACAATTTCTGCAGTGTCACATTTAAACTATGGGTTAATGTTTCTGCATCTAGTTTGACAATGAGCCTAATCTGGTACCATTTCATTCCATTAAAAGAGAAAAAAAACACCTACTTGCAAAGCAAGTGGCTCATAAAGTAATCTGACTGCAGTTCCCAGCACGTAATGAAAATATCTTTCACCACAGGTGAAGTAGAATCGTAGAAGTCTTCCATCTGTAGCTGCTTTTGACAGTTGCCAATCTTACTTAAATAAATTTCTCTTGGATCCCCCATAGTATTTTGACCACTAAATTTTAGAAGCTGAAAACATGATTACATTTACAATGTGGGCTATCACAAAGAGAGCCCTATACTTTTTCAAATTTGAATGGGATGTGCATTCTATCATACCTACTCTATTGGTTACCTTGTCTCATAAAAATTCTTTATAAATTTACCATCCAAACTTCTAGATATTTTTCTTTCAAATGAAAAATTTTCTGAAATATATAATTTGTCTTGTGTTGTCAAGATTGTTCAGGCAATCCTCACAAATAATAAAAGCAGTCTAGCATTAAATACTGAGACAGACTTCTGTTCTAATACCAGCTTCATTGCATAATTACTATGTAGCATTGGAAAAGTCCAGTCACTTTTCTTATCAGAGTTATTGTGAGAGTCTATGGTCATGCCACCCTGAACGCACCTGACCCTGTCTGATCTCAGAAGCTAAGAAGGGTCAGGCCTGGTTAGTACTTGGATGGGAGACCACCTGGGAATACTGGGTGCTGTAGGCTAAAAAAAAAAGAGAGAAAGAAAGAAATGACAAATTTCAGAATTGGGCCAGGGACAGAGTTATTGTGAGGGTTAAATGCAGATATATGTGAAAGACCCTTTTAAACCATAAAGTATTACATGTATAGAAGCGTTTTCTCTAAATAACCACCAAATGAACATTTCCATCAACTTATCTCTATTCAATTTTTTTTTTTCTCAAATCACATCTATATTTTCACCTCTGCAATCTCCTCACTGATCCATCTCTTCAAGCATGTTTTAAATGATGAGTTCTGAGCTATTACATCCCAGGGAAAGGAGCCAAGTTCTTATAGATTGTTCCTGAGGATAGCTGCCAAGTGTTGCTTTGGCTAAAATAATCAGGAAAATGTTTAATATCATTAAGAAAAACAAGAGAAAAAAAAAACAGTAAGTAGTCATCTCACACTTCCAAAATCCTTGAGGTCTCTGCAGCTGGGCTGTTTTATTATAGTTCTGGTCTGCGTACAAGACAGGAATAATAGAGTTGGAGAAGATGCAGAGAAAAGTAACTCAAATGATGAAGAGGATTATAGAAAGCAAGGAAGGTAGCAGTAGGTAAGGCTATACATCCAATGACAACTCTTCTTAATGAAACTGGCCATGGGTAAGTCTTATCAGAGAGTTCTGTGGTTTGGCAGTCTTTGTTACTGGTATCTTATCAGAGCATGTGTGCTAAACAGTTTCTTCTCCAAATGGCCTCAGCCTTGCAGCTGAGGTTTTACTCTTCTGCTTTCTCTGTTTGTTCAGTTGAAATTTCTATATTCTAATATATCCTCATTTAGCAGGAGCTTCTCCTAGGGAATGTCAGGATGTCCTTAATACAGTAAGGGGCAGGTACAGAGTCTTATTTACTGAGCTTGAAAGGTCATTCATAATAGTTTCTGGTTTGATGCCCCCTCCAGGCCAGTTGACTTACTCTTAAGGCTCCATGTGTCTCGACCAAGTTATGTATATTAGAATCACCTGGGGGAATTGTGGTGCTATTAATCATTTAGCACTTAATTTATCTATTGTGTGACATCAGAATGTCATATGTGCATTTTTTTAATACAGAACATAACTAAACAGACAGTAAGAATGCATCAGTAAATAGAAAACTGCTCTTGGTTTTACGTTATATTTAAATTCCTCAAAAAGAAAGGCATCCAAGGTTGAACCTGCTCAGAAGCCAAGGTTGGCTTTAGTTGTCAAAAGGTAAGAGGCAAATAACCATTTACATAAGCATCTCCATTAGGCAAGGCTAACCACATTCTTTAAAATCCTGCTTCTACAGCTCTCTACTTACAACACCTATCTTAGACCACTTTCAGATATCATACAAATCATTGCCTATTTAAAATAGGAAGAAAAAAGCCACATCTTAGCAAGTCTTCAAAAATGAACGCTTCCATTCATTTCCTCTCCCTCTCCCTCTCTCATCTAAATATTCTCTTATTACTTGCATCAATTATACCAGTGACCCCTGCTGATTCCCGTAGAACAGACAGGGCTGCTGCCGGTCCATATAGTGTCTTTGCGTGGTTTAGAAAACAACACAGAACACAGACCTAGCCCACTGCTCTTCATGGGTTAGATATCAGCCCCATTTCAATCTCTCATGCAGATGCCCTTGTGCAGTGAGTAATGTGACAGCTGTGAGACAAGTGATGCTAAATGGTTTAATTTTTGGTGTCCATTCTAATGAATCAATAATAGCCATCTAAAAAAATGATGTTGAGAAAAATTCCATAGCTGTTTTCTGGGTCAACAGATAAATTGTATTGTAAGAAATGATGATTTGCCTGGGTCGGGAGAATGGCACTAGATGTGACAGGAAATTTGCTATCTAAGGACTAGAGGCTTCTAGCCTGTCCTAAGAGGTAGGAGGCTTAAGATAGGCAGAAGTTGATGTAAAATGTAGGCTCAGACAGTTATATAATTTATAGACTATTAGTTTGCAATACCCTTGTAATGCAGTGCAAGGATCCTACTTCTTCATGTCTATAACAAAACATCTAGCTGAGCTAACATTTTTCATGAATACTAAGTCTGAGAGTAGTGGTCGCATTTGGTTTAAGGGAACAGGGAGAAAACAGAGGCTAAAAAACCTTTCAGTAATCTAAAATTACAGTAGATTCACATATTCAGGGGATGACCTGATCCTAGGAGATGGTCCATATACACCATTTTACAGATAAGAAAAGAGAAGTTCCAAGAGTTTAACTAATTGGTCAAAATCACACAGCTGGTCAGTGCTGAGGTGTAACTTAAACCCATGTTTTGTCTGACAATAATTAAATCAATGATTTCTTATTATTTTCGATATGATAAAAGCAATGGATCATCTCCCCAGAAAAATAAACTTATGCAAATGCAAACCGGCCCCTGCACTTTGGTTCTGTTCTTTAACATTACCTAGGGTCTGTAGGTAATTTGGTAGATAATTTACCCCAATACAGGACTAGCTCTTCTTCAGACTCCTGATGGTTCTAGAGGGGGTGAGGGCAGGGAATATTATTTGCTAATGAAGGCATCTCCAGAACCCAATGTAACATTTTGAAGGGTTAGCAGGTTTTGCCAAACATTTTCTTAGAGGGTCAGAAAACAAACATTTTAGGCTTATAGGTATATGGTCTCTGTGAAAACTATTTATTTCCTCAGTTGTAGACCATATGTAAGTGAATGAATGGGCATGGCTATGTTCCAATAAAACTTTAATTACTTAGGTAAGGACAATTAGAGTAGGAAGACTTGGTTTCAAATCCTAGCTCTCATTTACTTGTCTATGTAGCCTTGATCCTGCTACTTTAACTGCTTGAGCATTAACAAATAGAGTATAATACCAGTGAAATGAGTAAATAATGGCAACTTTGCCAGGTTGTTGTGAAGCACACAGTGAGTATTCAGTAATGCATTATATACTAAACTGTTCATGAATTTCACCTCCTGTCCTTATTCCTTTCTTCTGACACCCCTATCATAATAAAGAACCCATCATCAACTTAAGTTGTGTTTATTCTAAAAGTAAGGCACAATATTTACTCTTTCTGAAGATACTATATTTCATAATCCTCTGACCTTTGGATGTGGATTTTTCTCCCAGCAGTATCATTCTTCATGTGGTTTTCCTCCCTTAAAGCTCCTCTTCATGTCTTTTGTTTATCTAAAGTTTCACTTTTAGGCCAATTTTCTTCTAAATTGTAATTTATTGGATTCAGGCAAAGGTATACTATACTAGGGAAGTCTTTCTCAAACTTGCTCAAGTGTCACAGAGTATACTTGGAAGTCATAGTGCTCTTTGCGGGACTTCAACAAACAATATTTTTCCTTTGATTCCACCACTTAATAGTGAGAAGAATGAAATAATAGCAGTATCACAGCACCTGCCACTTGGGAGCACACTTATTATGTACCAAACATTCTGCTGATCCCTTTACGTGCATGTCTTTGTTCTCCTTCCTATAACCCCGTGTAATGTGTGCTATGTAAAGATGGAGGCTCAGAGACTCTCAGAGGCTTGCCCAAGGTGAACACAATCAAGAAGTAATGAAAACCAGATTTGCACCCTGGACTTCAAATTTTATAATCTTAATCACTGCATGTACTGCCTTACGTTATCAACAATTGTGCTAATAGAAAACATAACTATATGACAAGTGGGCACTATTAAATACAAAATCCTAGAATGTGCATTCAAGCACACACAAAATAAGATGACAAATACATATGTTCCACTGAGTATTCCATGAATATTTCTTTGCACACCATAGTAACGCAGTCTTTTTGTCCCTTGAGCTTGTTTACAGTAATTAGCTGTACTTCCTTATCTCTCTGAAGTTCATTTTAAAAGCATCAGTTGATACCAAATGATGTTTGTTTGTAATTAGCACCAATACAAGGAAAGAGAATTATTGCTCTTAAGAGTGCATTTCACATTACTTCAAAAAACTGTTCTGAAAGCAACAAACAAGCAAGACAAACAAAAAAAACTCATAGACACAGGCAACTGTTTAGTGGTTACCAGAGGGAAAGGGGAAGGGAAGAAGGTAGAAAAGATAAAGGGGGTCAAATATATGGTGACAGAAGGAGATTTAACTTTGGGTAGTGAACACACGATACAATATACAGATGATGTATTACAGAATTGTACATTTGCAACTTATATAATATTATTAACCAATGTCAACCCAGTAAATTTAATGAAAAAGAAACTGCTCTTTGAATAGTAAATTGGTTTTAATACTTCTTTTTCAATTTCCTTCACATAACTGAGATCACAGTTTTAAAGATCAAAGTACTGGAGATGATCACTAGAACAGCGATTCTCAAACTTTTTGGCACCAGGGACTGGTGCTCCTATGAGAATCTAATGCCTGATGATCTGAGGTGGAATTGAGGCAGTAATGCTAGCGCTGGTGAGCAGCTGCAAATACAGATGAAGCTTTACTCACTTGCCAGCCACTCACCTCCTGACGTGCAGCCCAATTTCTAACAGGCCACAGACTAATACCAGTCTGCAGCCCTGAGGTTAGGACCCCTGCACTAGAAAGTTGTCTGAGACATTTCATACTCTTTCTTTGGCCAAAAATACCAGACTACTCAAGTAACAGAATAGTCCCTGTTTTGTCATCAGTTTCTTATTACCATTCTTCAGAGGATGAAGATTTTCTCCTTCTGGAAATCAGTACCCCTCCTCATAACTAACCCAGCCGTGAAGATGCACATGGATAGCCACACTGAAAAATCTCAGGTTACAAAACATACTCAGGAAAACAAATGATAATTACCTGGGTAAGTCTAGCCAAGGTTAGGTTTATCTTTTAGTTTCAACCTCCTTCACTCGTAAGCCAACCAGAACGACTATTAAGACCCTGGTAATCACAAGAAAATAGGATGTTGTGACTGAACCTTAGGATTAAGCCTAAGAGTCTAGACCTTATAATATAACAATTGCCCTGATGGCCAAATTGGACTGCTCTCCTCCAAATCCTCTGAATAAACCTTAACCTGGACACTTGACCTAGGTCAGGTTACATAAATTGCTTTTGAGTCAATTGCCTAGCTTCTCCATCTTACTTTTGACAGTCTTTTCTTCATGTCACTTCAGTCTTCTCTCTTCTTGTCTTCTTAAGGTTTCTGCTTGACTCAGTCATTGGTTGTCTGTATATTTGATTTATCTCTCATGAGCCAGCATCCACATTGCCTGTATTTTCTCCAGAAACATAGAATTGCTTTTCTTAGAATAAAAAGGCTATATAGACAATACAGATGGTTCTTGGAAGGCATACGTCATCACATCTTTAGTATATAACATAATTGGTGCATAATATAAAGAAATATGCCTCTGAAGTCTCAGACCATTATATGTGCACAAAACCTGATAGAGAGAAGGGACAGTTATAGGGAATGGATATTTTTTTAACTTAGCTTAAAGACAGCACTTTAAAAATCTTAAGCAGTGAATTGAAAAACTTATTTTTTCAGTGCAAAGATTCATGTGTAGCTGATTCATAAAGTATCAGTTCAATCACTTTTGGGCAAACCTAAGTTGTCAAAAAAATATGTGAAAACTCACAGACTAACTGAAATACAAAGCTCTCCAAGGGAAGAGTTAAAGACCAATGGCATTT
This sequence comes from Eonycteris spelaea, assembly GCA_003508835.1. Classification (NCBI taxonomy): domain Eukaryota; kingdom Metazoa; phylum Chordata; class Mammalia; order Chiroptera; family Pteropodidae; genus Eonycteris; species Eonycteris spelaea. Next base: position 106,936 of record PUFA01000585.1, on the reverse strand, counting down.
TATCTTGATGGATCTAATCTTCTCAAACTTGCTGCCTGGTAAGAATAACTTTCTTCCATAATTGCTTACTACACATAAACGCCTTTTGTTAAATTGAAAGTCCATTCCAAAAAATTTCCTTAAATAAAATTTTCAGAAGGTCATTTGAAGAAAAAGCAGCTACACATTTGTGTTTAGCAATTTTCTTTTTCAATTTTTAAAACTGTGATCAGATGCCTAAGCTTCATGCCAAATTATGAAGACTGAGTTTATGTGAAGGACATTGCAATTATGGAAAACCACCTCTCACCTTTTTTGACACACCCTTTCAGCTATCTATACATCTCATTTTTGAGTTTTCTCAAATTGGGTCACATCAAACACTTTATTTAAAAATAAATTCATCATCTTCCCAGCTTTCTATATTCCGAATGTATTTTATCAATGTGTACAACCTAGAAATCTTGATGTCATTTTCTTCCAATAACAGACATTTATCGAGTATCTACTGTGAGCCAGTAACCATGCAAAGTGCTGGGTATATGGTGCCAGCCCTCAAGGGCTCTATCTTAAGATTGTAACTGAGGTAATATCTACTCCCAATCATAATTAGTGCATAATTAAAGAAACATACAGTGGAGAAAGGAAAGCTTCAATAAATAGTGCTGGGAATGCTGGAAAGCCACCTGCAAAATGAAACTAGATTGTTGTCTATCACTAACACCAAAATTACCTCAAAATGGATTAAGGACCCAAATATAAGACCTGAGACAATAAAGTGCATAGAAGAAACATAGGAACTAAACTCACGGAACTTGGACTTATAGAGCATTTTATGAAGTTGACCTCAAGCAAGAGAAATGAATACAAAAATAAGAGAGAACCATCCAAATGGGAAAATATATTTGCAAGCGATACCTCTGATAAGGGCCTAACATCCAAAATATACAAAGACTCATACAATCAATAACGACAAAAAAACAAACAATCTAATCAAAAACATGGGCAGAGGACCTAAAGAGACACTTCTCCCAAGAAGACTACGAATGTTCAACAAACATATGAAAAGATGCTCATCATCACTAGCTATTAGATAAATCAAATCAAACCACAAGGAGATACCATCTCATACATGTTAGAATGCTATAATCAACAGGAACAAATAATAACAGTGTTGGAGAGGATGCTGAGAAAAAGGAGCCTCATACACTACTGTGGGAGTGCAAATTGGTACAGCATTATGGAAACAGTATAGAGTTTCCTCAAAAAAACTAAGAATTGATCTACCATGTGATCCAGCAATCCCTCTACTGGGTATTTACCCAAAGACTTAAACTTTATCTATAAAGATATTTTCACACCAGTGTTCATAGCAGCTTTATTCAAGTGGCCAGGAAATGGAAGCAACTGAAGTGTCCTACAGATGACTGACTAAAGAAGCTGTGACACAATATACATGGAAATTATTCAGCATAAGAAGAGATTAAATACTGCCATTTGCGACAATGTGGATTGATCTCGAGATAATCAAATATTATGTAAATAAGCCAGACAGAAAATTGAAAATCACATGATATCACTTATATGTTTGATATAAACCTAAAAGCAACAAATGATCAGGACAATACGAACAGAGACTCGTGGACATGGACAAAGACTAGTGGTTACTAGAGGGTGAACGGGGCGAGGTAGATGAGGAGGTAGATGAGGTAAAAGGGGTCAAATACGTGGTGTCATTAAAGAATTAAAAATAAATAATTATTTTAAAAAGAAAAAGAATGCATGGAAGAACCTAAAGTCAGATTTTGCCTACATTATTTAATAGACATTTATTGAGGCAGGCTCTGAGTTGGTGTTACAAATGCAAGGAAAGAGGCTTTCCCTTAAAGATTTCATGTCTAATAGGGAAGGACAAATATGTGAATTTAAATAGAGTCAATTCCTACATTCTAGCCAAAACTCTGGTAGACACTACTAGAAAGAAGAAAGAATCTTGGACAACTGGCTCTAGTCCTGCACATCCTTTCTGTGCATCTGAGGGCTCGACACATAACCATATGTTTGGGGGAGATAGGAGAGGCTAATGTTTCATATCTGAGTTTAAAGAAGGTACTGCAAATACTTTGCACTCTGTTACTCTCTCTGTTACTCTGTTGCACTCTCTCTTCTTGGTGAGTTTCTGTTCTACTAAAGTTATAGCTTAAACCGATTCAAAATTGTTATACCATTTTAATGTACAGTATCTGCTTCAATCAAGGTAAAAAAATTGGAAAGGATAAGTAAAGCTAGAATCTATTTCTCAGACTTGAAGAGAAAAGGCTTCATTAGCCTTTAACAGAAGAGAAAGAATTTTGTGCACACATACGTCAAATCGTACTCTACTGAGCAATCGTAACTCTACCGAGTTTCAGGATTCCCTTGATTTCCCTTTGCATCTTTGTCAAGCCCTCACCTAAAAGCTTGGATTTTGCGTTTTGTTAGGTTGACAGAATTCCTGATCTTGGTCAGTCCTTGCCCTACTTTTTACTCTCTAGGTGTGACTTTGGAGACCAAACTTACACATTATCTGCTATTTGACCTTAGCCAGCACCTTTTGTTGACTTCCATTCTCCAGGAAATTGACAGCTAAAATGAATTCACCCTACTACAGGGCACATTATGGCTATATCACTGGAATGCATCATTATCTAGCATATTTGCAAATCCCCGACGTAAAACTGAATTACATAGAAACAAATTATAATCCCCAGATGAAACCTGATAAAGTAACTTTATTAAATGACTTTGAAAGTACCAAAGATTAGGGCAAGTCATTTCACTCTTGTGGGCCTCAGTTTTACTATCTGTAATGTGAGAAAGATGATCTATAATGTTTCTTCTAGTACAAGAATTCTACAAATTTTATTATCAAATTATTTTAGTTTTTAAATTTGATGTTTCAGGAGACCCTATTATTAAATAAAATGAAAGAAATGTCAGCCATATTGCTATAGGTTTTTTGGTTACCAAGACATTTTTTTAGAACATATTTAATTTGCTTAAAACAAATGATTTATATGACCCATAATTCAGAGTTCATCAGGTGGAACAACTTGTCCTATAATAGTGTATCTTTTGGAAATTTGATAATTGTGTTTTGTCCTATGTCCTACCTAGAGGATACAATGAAAATCAAAAATTATCCTATAATTAGTATCCTATAAAATAGTAGGTCCCCAACCTCTTTGGCAGCAGGACCGGTGCTCCTATGAGAATCTAATGCCTGGTGATCTGAGGTGGAGCTGAGGCGGTGATGCTAGTGCTGGGGAGCAGCTACAAATATAGGTGAAGCTTCACTAGCTTGACTACTGCTACCTCTTGCTGTGTGGCCAGGTTCCTAACAGGCCATGGACCAGTACAGGTCCACGACCCCAGGGTTGGGGACCCCTGCTATAGAATATAGCCTATGAAATAAAACACCTTTGCTTCCAATCTCTTAGTACTAACAACAGTGTTATTAATTCTGAACATCACCTTACAAGAGAAAAATAGAATTATATTCTTTCCTGCTGCCATTGACATAAATTGCTATTACATTGGATCTATTGACTTATCTTCAAAGTTGACAGTTCCATTTGGTGGGGAAAAAAATTACTATGTGTAGAATTATAAAAATAAATATACTATTATATACAGCTAACATTAAGTTAGGCATAAGTTATATAAACATGCCTGCTTATCTGGAGATTTATCACTAGTGAGGCTAACGATTTTCCATGAAAGAAGATGAGATCATCAGCATTGTTCCCATGCTTATTTCTTGGGATGAAATCATAGTGAACGCATCCTGCAAAATCTTATGGTTCTAATCCCAGGCTGTAGAGTCAGACATGAAGATAAAATTTGTCCTCCCCAGCTCCCACATTACGAGCCAAATGATCCTGGGCAAAAGTTACTTATTCATTAAGCCTCAGGTTTCCTCATCTGAAAATGGGGATAATAATGCTTCTATTTAATGGTAGTTATTAGCATTAAATGAGATAATGTGTATAAAGTTTTAGTATAATTCCACTACATAGAAGAAGCTCAATAAGGGGTAGTTGTCATTTTATTCCCCTTGTGGAATTTTGCCATTATTATTACATTCAAAATTTTGAATAGTGAAAAAGAAATGAGAGTAGAATATAGATATCCATCAGTTGCTTGGTATTAAAGACTATAAAGACCTAAGACTGTAATGAAGGAAGGGAAGGGTGCTAATTTCTGTTTTAATCTATCTCATAGCTTCAATTGTGAACCAACTCTTACTTAACTGCCCTTTTCAGAATATAACTCCATCCAGATGCCAAGTCCATATTGGAACAAGCACAGGAATCTAGACAGGATGAGCAAACTATGGGCTCCAGGCCCAGCTTGCTGCTTGTTCTTGTATATAAAGTTTTATTGGCACAACACTATGCCCATTTGTTTACTTACTGCCCATGAAATTATAGTGAACACTGTCCCTTAAGATGTATCTTACCATAGTGCTGCCCAATGTGTGAAACAGAATGCCTCTCTAAATGGACATTACATTCCATTTATACATTTATTCAGGTGACTCTATGGATTTGATAAAGGAGCAAACCAGTGAACACATTCTTGTTCTGTATTATCAAAGAGAGTTTTTTAATTCAAAACGAAACCTCTTGTCCTTAAAACTTCTGTGACACTTTTAAGGAATCTCTTGGTCATGTAGACCAAATGTCCAATTACCTTTCTGACTGCAATCAGTAATTCAAACCTGGCATGATTTAATCCTTAAGCCAATATAGTCGCACGATTACTTAAACCTTTCTAAAAGGATCAAAAAAGAAATATATCATCTTTTATTATCTAAGTTCTATTTCTGCTCATTTGATTTGTTAAAATGTTTTACAATGTTTAAATCTCTTTTATTGTAAATGAAGCACTTTGTCCTTCATTCAACAAGAGTGGCAACGAGAGATCATTGCTGATCAACTGGTAGATAACTTTATCTTCCAAAGGCCCTTTTGACTTCTGAGTTTATTTTGTCCCTGGCAATACAGATCCTTTTATACTTGTTTTATGCCATCATATATCATATCCTCAATTAATTTGTTGTTCCTGTGTTAAGTCACCTAATGTATCAATTGTTCTCTTTTAATACCAGGTTTATTGAGATATAATTCAGAATAACATGCAATTGACCTGCTAAATTGGTACAATTTAATGCTTTTTTATGTATTTACAGAGTTGTGCAAACACCACCACATCTATTTTAGAACATTTCCTGACCCCAAAAGGGAACCTTGTTAGCAGTAATACCATTTTCCTCCAAATCTGTCCTCTTTGCCCCAAGCCCTAGGCAACAAGTAATCTACTTTCTTCTATACAGATTTTCCCCTTTGTACATTTCATATAAATGGTATCCTACAATATAAGGTCTTATGTAACTGACTTCTTTCACTTAACACAATGTTTTCAAAGTTCATCCATTTATAACACTGTCAATGTCTTTTTAAAGTCACAGTTTACATATTTAGTAAATAGAAACTCAAATATTTGTAACATTTTTAAATTATATATTCTTTAGCTCTCTGTCTCTGGTTCTCCCTCCCTCTTTTTCACACACACATATGCACATAGACACCCACAATGCAGACACCTCCTAAATTTGCCAAAATCTGGCATGACATATTTGAGAATCGAACAAACATAACAGGCTAGACATGACTATTACTTTAGGAGCGTGACTACAGGTGTGAAAAATTATGGATAATCCTTATAAATTTTGAAATATGCTCTATAATTTATTTTGAAGAGCCTTTAGTATAATTTTAACAGAACTTTTCATAGGAAAACTCTAATATATTTTTAATTTTTTAATTAAGTTTATTGGGGGTAACATTGGTTATACAATTTAATTAATAATTCATGTGTACATTATAATTTGACACATCAGAATTCTATTGTGTGTTTACCAATCAAAGTCAAGTTTCCTTCAGCTATCATATGTTTGATCACCTTTACCCACTTCACCCTCCCCTAAACCCTATATTTAACCCCCCTTTACCTTACATACCTCCCCCCTTCTCATCCTTCCCCACTAGTGACCATTAGTCTATAGTCCTCTGGTAAACACTAGCCTATATTCCATGTCCATGACTCTCTGTTTCTCCTGCTCATTAGTTACTTTTAGGTTTATATCCCACATACAAGTGATATCATGTGATTTTCAACTTTTTCTGTCTGGCTTATTTCTCTTAGCATAATTATCTCGAGATCCATCCATATTGTCACAAATGGCAGTATTTCATCTCTTCTTATGGCTGAGGAATATCCATTGTACATATGTATCACTGCTTCTTTAGTCAATCATCTATCGTAGGACACTTTGGTTGCTTCCATATCCAGGCCACTGTGAATAATGCTGCTATGATTGGTGTACAAATATAATTTGTTAGGTTTTCAAGTCCTTGGGGTAAATACCCATTAGAGGGATCACCGGATCATTTCAGTTTTTTGAGGAAACCCCATACTGTTTTCCTTATGGCTGTACCAATTTGCAGTCTCACCAGCAGTATATGAGGGTTTCTTTTTCTCTGCATCCTCTCCAACAGTTGTTTATTTGTCCTGTTGATTATAGCTATTCTAACAGGCGTGAGATGGTATTTTTTGTGGTTTTGATTTGCATTTCCTAATAGTAGTTGAGTGTCTTTTCAAATATGTGTTGGCCATTTGTATGTCTCTAGGGAGGATGTCTATTCAAGTCCTATGCCCATTTTTTTTTTTGTTGTTTCAGTTGTATGAGTTCTTGAATATTATATTAGACCCTTACTGGAGTTGCGTGCAAATATATTTTCCCATTCAGATGGTTCTCTCTTTACCTTGTTGACAATTCTTTTGCTGAGCAGAAGCTTTTTTTGTTTGATGTGTCCATTCATTTATTTTGCTTTTACTTCCCTTACTTTTGAGGTCAATTCATAAAATCCTCTTTAAGTCCAAAGTCCTTGAGTTTTAGTTCCTATTTTCTTCTATGCACTTTATTGTTTCAGGTCTTATATTCAGGTCCTTAATCCATTTGAGTTAATTTTGGTGTGTGGTGATAGACAACAGTCTAGTTTCATTCTTTTGCAGGTGGCTTTCCAGTTTCCCAGCACCATTTATTGAAGAGGCTTTCCTTTCTCCTGTATGTTTTTGGCTTTTTTCAAAAATTATTTGCCCATATAAATATGGTTTACTTCTGGACTCTTGTTCTGTTCCCTGGTCTGCGTCTGTTTTGCTGCCAATACCATGCCATTTTGATTACTGTCACTTTGTAGTATAATTTGAAGTTGGCAGAGTGATGCCTCCAGCCTCATTCTTTTTCTCAGGATGGCTTTGGCAATTGGGGTCTTTTGTGCTTCCATACAAATCTGATGATTTTTTGTTCTATTTTTTAAAAAAATGGGATTTTGATGGGGATTGCATTAAATCTGTATAATGCTTTAGGTAATATGGTCATTTTAACTATGTTGATTCTTCCAATCCAAGAACACAGAATATCTTTCCATTTCTTTGATCTTCTTCGATTTCTTTTAATAGGGTCTTAGTTTTCATTATAGGTCTTTCACTGTTTCGTTAATTTATTCCTAGGTATTTATTCTTTTTGTTGTAATTGCAAAAGGAATTATTTTTTTCTAACGCTTCATTATTAGAGTATAGGAACTATGGATTTTGAATATTGATTTTGTATCCAGAGACTTTACTGTATTTGCTTATTGTTTCTAGTAGTGTTCTTGTGGAGTCTTTAGGGTTTTCTATATAGAGAATCATGTCACCAACATAGTGACAGTTTGACTTCTTCATTTCCTATTTGGATGCCTTTTATATCTTTCTCTTGTTGATTGCACTACTAGGACTCCAATGTTATATTGAATAACAGTGGCAATAGTGGACAGCCTTGCCTTGTTCCTGATCTTAGAGGAAGGTTTTTAGTTTTTCACCATTAAGTATAATGTTGGCTGAGGGTTTGTCATAGATGGCCTTTTTATGTTAAGGTACTTTCTTCTTACCGATTTTTAAGTGTTTTGATCATAAATGGATGCTGTATCTTGTTGAAGCTTTTTCTGCATCTATTGATATGATCATATGATTCTTATTTTTTAATTTGTTTATGTGGTGTATCACATTAATTGATTTATATGTTGAAACCATCCCTGTGCCTCTGGATGAAGCCCACTTGACCATTGTGTATCTTTTAATATGTTGCTGTATTCGGTTTGCTAGTATCTTATTTAGGATTTTTGCATCTGTGTTCATGAGAGATATGGTCTGTAGTCTTTTTTTGTGTTTCTTTACCAGGTTTTGGTATCAGAGTAATATTGGCCTCATAAAATGAGTTGGGAAGTATTGCTCCTCTTCATTTTTTGGAAGAGTTTGAGGAGAATAGGTATTAAATCTTCTTTGAATGTTTGGTAGAATTCACTGGTGAAGCCATCTGGTCCTGGACTTTTACTTTTTAGGTTTTTGATGATTGTTTCAATTTCCATACTGCTGATCAGTCTATTTAGATTTTCCAGTTCTTCTTGATTCAGTCTAGGAAATTGTATTTTTCTAAGTACTGGTCCATTTCTTCTAGGTTATTAAATTTGGTGTTATATACTTTTTCATAGTATTCTTTATGATCCTTTGTATTTCTGTGATATCAGTCATAATTTCCCCTCTTTCATCCCTGATTTTGTTTATTTGTGTCCTTTCTCTTTTTTCTTTAGTGAGTCTAGCCAGGGGTTTGTCAATTTTATTAACTTCTCAAAGAACCAGCTCTTTTGTTGCATTTATTTTTTCTATGTTTTGTTTTGTTTTCAATTTCATTTATTTCTGCTCTAATTTTGATGATTTCTTTCCTTCTGCTGACTTTAGGCTTCATTTTTCTTCCTTTTTAGTTTTTTAAGATGAAGTGTTAGGTTGTTTATTTGGGCTTGTTCTTGTTTTGGAGATAGACCTGTAATGATATGAACTTTCCTCTTATGACCGCTTTTGCCATGTCCAAAAGTTTTGATATGTTGTCTATTATATCATTTTTTCTTGTATCTCTTGATTCTCTTTTCATTTCTTCTGTGACCCAGTTATTCTTCAGTAGCATGTTAATGTCCATGTATTTGTGGTTCTTCCTAATTTCCTTTGCAATTGATCTCTAGTTTCAAAGCATTATGATCAGAGAATATGGTTGGTATATTTCAATCCTCATATTTGTTGGGTTATCTCTGTGTCACAGTATGTGGTTGATTCTTGAGAATGTTCCATGTGCACTAGAGAAGAATGTATAAGCAGCTGTTTTGAGATGGAAGGCTCTGTAAATGTCAATTATGTCCAGTTGGTCTAATTTGTCATTTAAAGATGTGATTTCCTATTGATTTTCTGCTTGGATGATCTGTCCATATCCAACAGTGGGGTATTTAGGTCCCTACTATGATAGTGAGGAAACCTCTAATATTTGAAATTACATTCTAATAAAGATTTAAGTTGAATATTTCCTCCAAATGAATGCATTCATAACCCCAGACACACAAAATGGTGAAATCAAGATATGTATGTAGGCAAATGCACTCACCTACCTTGCCCTGGTAGTTTCAGTCATGTTCTTTTTCCTCTAAAACAAAGTGACGTGTGTCAGTTAGTGTATAAACCTCCTGGGGGAGATTAATATGGCTATATCTCAAGTAACTGTCAGAATTGCTGCAACCAAAAGAAAGACCTTCTATAACTTGCAGTTTCATCATTATAAATCATGATTTAGAAGTCTTTTCAATATCTAAAGTAATTATAACAAATATTTATTTTAAATAGATTAAATAGATGAGATCAAAGCAATCTTAATGACTTTTTTGATTATTTCAGCTTAAAATTCTCATTCTTTTCAGAATTCCTACAGTTTCCCTTATATATTACTTGAATTGTTTTCTCATTATTTTATATGTGTTGGTTTTGCTATTGAATTGTTATTAGACTATTAACTCCATGTGTGTTAAAATGATAATTTTTCTATGTTGCATATAATACTTAATTCAATGCTAAAAACGTAATAGGCACTTAAAAGAATATTGTCAACTAATCACATATTTAACAGACAGAAAAAGAGGAAATATTTTAATTTTGACTATTTACAGTGATGATACATGACCTTCACTGGCTGTACATAATAGAAGGTTAACATCAATCAACTATTTTTTAATCCCAGTAAAGACATCATTTGATTTTTTTTGTCTTTTATTTATTTTTTTATCAAGTAAAAATCTGAAAGTACTTGGACATGTCACAATAATTTCTTTATTAAAATGTGTTTGTTAAATAACTGGAATGCTTTTGCAGACATTTAGATTGATAGTAACACCTGAGGTTTGAAAAATATTCAAAAGAGCCTATTCAAGAAATTACCATTCATGTGTTAATACATGTGTACATTTTGAGTTCAAAACATTTCTCACTCAGTAAACAATGGAAATAACTCTCCAAATGTTCATATTCTGGATCTAAAAATTTTGAGAATTTTCCCGGTCTACCAAGATTTCCTCCATGCCCAATATTTTAAGGATAAAAGAAACATTTAAAATCACATTTAATTTTTAAAAAAATTATATTACTATTTTCTGTGACTAGTAAATTGTATTTTTAACAAAATGTAACATATTAAATAAAAAGGAGAATGGGATATCAGTCCCAGAATCTAAAATATTACAACATGAAATAGAATTATATAAACCATAAAAGAAAACTAGATTGGTTCCTAGAACGCTGACAAATTAAGAAACAATTAATTAAAATAGATTAGCACACAATTATACATTTAGACATTGAGGAAACAGGTGAACTAGAAGAAATTATTTAGTATTGAATTAATCAAGATTCTTGATTTCTTATAATGCTTGTGTAGCTAAATCACATTTAATAGACAATAAATAGGAGGATCTAAAGTGGACAAAAGAAAACAAATAATTTACCCTAGAAAATTTTCAAGAAAAAAAAACTCGCACTATGTGCACATAATAAATTGTGAACTGAGCTGAATAGAGTATTGGGTGGAGCTACAGGCAAAAAAGCCAAGAAAGGGAGGATGTGTTTATTAAAAGAAGGAAAAAAGGTGGATTGGACAGAGGTAAAACCTAAGGGGAAAACGGGAGCCTCCTATGACATCAGGGGAGTAGAGGAAGAAGAAATGGTTTTCAAATTTTTGTGATATTAATTTAAACTTATTTATTACAAGGCCCATGGAATTCAAATTTGGAGGTGGAAGTAATGGGCAAAAACTTTTAGGCTATTGATTCACAGCATTTGTGAGAGACCTATATATATATAGGTTTTGTGGTTTTTATTTTTACAAGAATAGAACCATAAAATTAGATCAACATTTACCTAATTCTTAGGTGCCAGGTGCTATGCAAGTTGCTATTCAAATGAATTAGAGCCTATAATCTGCCTATAAGCAAGTGGAAGGGACCCTGAAGATCACCTGTGCAAGCCTTTTTTATATTGATAGGAAAATACTAAATCTGGGTTTACTTTGTGAGTGATCCTGTATAAGTTAAATTTGACAGTATGAAAGATCAGAAAGAAAATGCAGTTTGAATTGAGGTTCAGTCTGTGGCTCCTTTCTTCGAGAAAATACTAATCTTTGGAAAGGCCTTTTAAAATATAGGCAACACAAAGGTGGCCTAGTTACATCAAAATGCCTATCTTAATAGTAATCATTAAAATAAAGTTTTACCTAGATTATAATTGTCAAGCTTGTTTTAAATAGGAATCTCAACTAGCACCTCAAAAGGTGCTTCTGTGTTTTAAGTGTCTTTTATTTGTTGGAAGCTACTGAGGCAATGAGAAGTAGTTGCACCGCTTGGGCACCCTGCAGCTTTGAAACTATGGACCACTGCACTTCCATAAAAGTGACATTTCTTGACAAAAAAAAAAACTCTTGCTGAACTCTGACATCTTCAGTGTAGTAGTGGTGAATGAAGACTTATTAAAGTAGGGCTTTTACGTAAGCTTTTTCCAAATAAGAAACAGGAAAGTATAAATAGCACATGCACAAAATTCTTAATATTTTGATTTATTAAATTCTACAACTTGAAAACTAAACTAGAATACCAAATTAAGTAATTGGGACAAATGTATCTGTTCTTGAAAACTTAGCTTGCAGAGTCCCTTTATGCTATTGCTAAATCTGTAAATTTAAATTTAAAAGTAGATGGAAACTCTTCAGTAGTGACTTACAGACACCAAAAAAGGTAGAAAACTGAAGTAACATATTTAGTGTAGCTAGAAATTTTGTGTAAAGAGTTCTGGGAAACACCCCCAGGGCCAGTTATTGAAAACCAGAAATCTCATTTTGGAACCTATTGTAAATGTATGTGGCAAGAACTGCATGGTCAACCTAACAAGTTGAAATTGGTATTTTTGCACTGATCTGAACCTGGCGTAGTACAAAATCTGTCATAACAGAAGTTTAATGTTTCTGAAAGCATGATTGCCCTCTCATTCCTTTTTCACCTTCCTGTGCCTTTCCTAAGTTCTTCCAGTTGGTTAATCATTAATCAGTATTTAACGAGGCTTTTTCCCAGTGCCAAGCTCTTCTCTGCTTGTCTAGCCTTTAGGCAGTATATGAACTCCCCAACTTCTTCCCATTTAAGAAGTCCTGGCACTGACTGCAGGTTAATTTCTCTAAAGAAATTTATAACAGTAGATGAAGTGTGTGTGTGTGGGGGGGAGAGGTTATTTTACAAGAACACTTAATTTTTCAGGCCACTCTTAATTTTGCATTTTTTCTAAAATAAATGTAAAATGGGATGTAATTGAACCAATTTTAAATTCTTTTTAAAAATTTCCAAGCACACATTTCCTGAACAAAATGGTTCCAATTGGAACAGGAAAGGCCTCAGACGTTGTTTTCTACAGCTGTTCCAGAAGCCAATGTCTTGACCTGACCCTAGAGAATCCCTCAAATTCTGGCCTTCCGAGATGATTTTGGACCTGGAGTGAGCAAAGGGATTGGAATGCGGATAAGGAGGGGGCATCTCCACGAATGCTAATGAAAAATGTCAGCTATGACTTAGAGGCAATCTCGTGGGCAAAAGAGAAGTGAAGGTACTCTGGGAAGCAGAAGCATGTCTCCCAATTTTCTCTGCTGAAGGGAAACTGATGTCCATTTCTAGTCAAACAAGTGGAAATACGTCACTTCCACCATCTCTTCCGCATGGACAAACATATCAAACAGGTGATTTTGGTCAACATTTTACTTGGCACGAAGCCTAAAGCATTGGAGCCTTGTCCTGTCGGTATTCTGATCCCCAAATTTACTAAGGGAAGATTGCTTCAGTTTTCCCTCTGCGTAGTCCAGCACCTGGTCTGATTGGAGCAGACGAAACTACTAAAAATGTCCTTTCCCAGGGAAAAATGGTACCCGCAATATACTTAAATAGTGGCTTGGTGGAGTTCAAACTCTCGTTCCCGACATCCCCATCTTTTCATTTATTCCACAAGATTTTTTTGAACAGGTATTCTGAGCCAGGCACTGTGAACTTTTCTAATCTCTTAGCCAGGGAGAGAGAGAAGAAGGCGCAGGGAACCAATCTCCGCTCCCAGACGCACAATTCCAATCCCCAACCCTCCTCGGCGCCCATCCGGATGATTATCTCCCATCTCCTCATCCAGTTGATGTGACAGGCTCGTGGCCCAATCCCCTTCCTGGTTCCCAGGCCGCCTGCAAGCACCACCGGAGCCAATGGTGGCAGCCGAGGGCGGAGGGCGGCGGGGAGGGGAGGGAGTCCTGGCTTTAGAACCACAGCCGCAAAGATTCCGAGAGACAGAAGTTGTTTGAGCGCGTCGGTCGGAGGTTGTCGGGCCAGATCCGGTACTCTGAGATTTTATGTAAGTGCTTTATCGACATGGGAGAGTATGAAGGTTGTGGGGTGCCTGGGCGTGGGCAGGATCGGGTCCAGGGCAGAGCATCTCTGAGAACCTCTGCTTGAACGTGCCTTGGAACGGGGGGTGGGAGGCAGAAAGGTGGGCTGAAGAAAGGTCAGCCCTAGCCCTTGGGCGCCAAAGCGCATTCCTATCCCGGATGGTGGAGGGGACAGTGTTCCCCAAGACCAGCAGTCGCCGCAAGTATGTTTTCTACTCTTTGCTATAGAGACGGTGCTTTTTAGTGGCCCTTAACTTGTTGCCAACTTGAGCTGAAGTCCTTGACGCCCAAGGACTTCTTCTCTTCCGTGGCCGTGGCCCGAAGTGGAAACTGAGCGCCTAACTTTCCCTCTGTCGTCCTCTCCAGCTTTGCCACTCCCACCCACCTCCACCCCCACCCCACCCTCCGCCCACTGCCGCCCCGCTCCGAATTCCAGGAAATCCCAGAGCCTACAGCCTGCGACGCCTCCAGCCCCCGCTCGCTCGCCTCTGGTGACCTCGCGAGCTCGCGCTGGCCCCGGGACAATGAGGGGTGCCTTGGCCCCGGGAGGGAACGAGGCTCCAGTGACCCGCTTTCTGCTTCTTTCCCTTACCCTTAGCGAGAGCGTCGCAATCGCGCCGCATCTCGTTATGAAGTAAGCACTTTTTTCCTTTCTGTAGCCTAACATCTCCTGGGCCATTAGGGCAGTACAGTAACCTTTCCGTTCTCTTCTCCCCCGACCCTGCCATGCGTCGGCTTTCCTTCTCTGGCTCTGGTAGCCCCGAGCGCGCTGTCGGGGCAGCGGCAGCTGGAGACCTCTTGGGGCGCTCCGGGAGCCAGAGCTGAAGGGCGGTGTGTGTGTGGGGGGGGTACTATCCCCTCTTCCCACATAACTGCACTTGCCAGTGTTTACTATTCTCCACCCAAGTACTTAACGCGCTCTTATGAAGAGGCCGGGACGCCTACCATCCCTCCCTAGCTTCTCGCCATTCCCAAAGTTGCCGCCGCCGCTGTTGCTACTGCTCTAGTGTATGGGTGGCTCCCACAGCCCAATCCCAGGGCAGACGATCCCATCCTGGGAGGTGGAGTGGGGTTAATGTGATCTGACACTTTGCCGTACGCGATGCTTCTTCTTCCCTGACCTGCACCCATCCCTAGTTGTGCAGAAGGTTGAGCTTAGAACCGACTGAATTGTAGAGCTCGCCATTTAGGATCAGACAGGCGGTAGGTTGAGGGTGCCCTGGCCAACTACAGGGCAGCGGGTGGGGAAGGGAGCCTGGCCTGGCCGCACAATAGGTAGAAACGTAGGTGAAATTAAAAACTACTGAGAAGTAAGCATGTACTCCACTTGAATTGGTGTCACAATGTGTTTGGAAGCCTAAATTTGAACCTGGAGATGCAATTTATAGTGAATTCCAGCGAGGTGACCAATTCCCACACATGCCAGTGGGCATCACGTGCCCAAGTCTCTGATGCCCCTAGGGTAATGGTCACATGATTTCTTTTGACTTTAAAAACTGGAATGTAATGGCTGAAGCCCACATTCCAAAAAACTACAGCGACAGAAAAGGGAGGGGAGTGGTGAACTAGGTTCTGCTCAAGAGAAGTCTACTTGGATTTGGATGAGGGAAACAGAGGGATTTGGTGTTCAAATGTTATCCAAAATAAAAACAAGAAGTTGTTTTTATAATTAAGGTTTGAAATATGTTTGTGCTGGGACTATATCTTCCCTATAGGCCTTCAACCTAGTGATGTCTTTTCTAAAATTTAAAAAAATATCGTGCTAATCGTTTTCAGTAAAAATTGTCCCTTTATTCACACCCATTTTCATCCCTAGATGATAGGATTGAAGCCATATCCATAAGATAGTGTTTAAAGAGTTGAGGCTTTGTTTATAGTCCATGGTCTGGGCCTTATCTAATTGCAGTATTTTTCTACATTAGGCATCTATCTGTTTGAAGGTGGTGGATCAAATCTTGACTAAAATTAACCCTCAGTTATTTCTGACTTGGAATTAATTGGATAAGAAATCAGGCACAAAAAACAGTGGACACTAAAATTTGACAATAGAGCTAGTTTGGGTCTTTGTCTGTCAAAAGTTTGGTAGAATAATGAGAGGACACTGAAACAACTCCCCATCTTGATCAATACCGCCCTTGTGACCCAAATAAAGGTTGCTGTTGGAAACATGGGGCAGTTTTGCTATTCAGATTATATATTGCTGAGTATAGAAACGGGCAGAGAAATCTCTGAGGTTGGGAGTTTAAAACCTTTACTTATTTACTATAATGGACACAGTCGAATACATGAATGCAGCCTTAAAAAACAACTAGGTCAGCTAAAAATGAAACTGGGAACGTTTAAGAGATTTTAGCTTTAATATGCCTTAGCCAGAACACTTTGTCTACTGCAGCAACCTCTGAATAACTCGAGCACTCCATTTTCCTGCTGAACCTAAAACGAAAACTACTTTTAAAGCACATAAATTCTGACCCAAGACTAGCCGTGGGGCACACATTAGCTGGAAAACAGATTTAAACTGCAACCTTAGTTATTGGAGTTAAGGAACACTGATAGATAGACCCTCCCTAGTGGAGGTGAGGTGGTAATTTTAGATTGAACTCCTAATAAATATTTAACCTCAAAAAAAGAATACAACTATTCAACTAGGTTAAGTGGTAGAAAAGATAAGCTCTTTAAAAATTATTGACTCATGTCAAAACAGGATCATCAATTCGGCTCGCAGTCCACATCATTTCTTGACTTGGGATGTCTACTCATTTAAAACCGCTGACTATATTGCTCCTTCATTTATGCTCTCCTTTGATTTAATAGCAGTCAGCATTGAAGTCCAAGATCTCTGATCTGATGCATCATTGACATTCAATTCCTAAAAATGTGCAGGCTTAAGAAATTTTAATTATAAAAAGATTAATTATAACTAATACATATTATTTGGTTGTAATTAAGTTTCTAATAAGTGGTTACATGCACATTAGATTACTGTGACTATGCTAGCAGAATGTCAGATTCAAGGCACTAATCAGAAATCAAATGAAATTTGTTCCTAGGCAAACGGCGTGACTTTTACTGAAAAGAAAGGGTAGCTTGGCCACGGTGCTTCAGCACAAAGTGATCAGTTTTGGTGAAACTGACAGGAAAAAGGAAGAAAGTTCACTTGCCGTTATTCCATCTTCTGTTTTAGGCATTATTTCTGCTTGCCTTTCCAAGACATTTACTGGCATAATATTCTTAGCACATATGATGAATTCATGAATATGTTATTGTTTTGACATAG
This sequence comes from Eonycteris spelaea, assembly GCA_003508835.1. NCBI lineage: Eukaryota > Metazoa > Chordata > Mammalia > Chiroptera > Pteropodidae > Eonycteris > Eonycteris spelaea. Next base: position 89,765 of record PUFA01000585.1, on the reverse strand, counting down.
TGTAATCTAGTGGAATGTGTATGCCAAACTCTTTGTTTCCTCTATTTAGTAACAATATTCCAAAAGTAGCTAATATAAATTGAAAACGTACATCTCTCAATACATGACAAATTGGGTATCTGTTTTTAGAATCATTTTGTACTTGCTCATATGGTAATTTTCCTTTCGGCGAAAAGTATTTAGAGGGGCGAAAATCTGTGAAAATAATAAAACTCAGTTTAGAAGAAAACAGCTAGATCATGTTTTGAGTCTGTATAATTATTCTAGAAAGTGATATAACATGTAATGTATGTTAAATGTATTGGAAGTTCCAAAGTATTTTGGATACATTACACTGTTGGAAGCTTTTTAGATACAAAGTCATAACTACCTTTTTTTAGTTATAAGAGAGCTTTGGTTAAATTATTGCTTATAAATACAAAAAAAAACCTTGGTCTAATCATGAATGTAGGTCTCAGGAGCACTGATGATACTTGGGCCAACTTTAGGTAGTTATGGACGTGAGGCAGTTCAGAAACTTCAATAATGTTTAATAATATTGAATTAGCCTAATTTTTAGCAATTGGAAGAAAAATATTATTGAGTATAAACTGGTTTAGAGATGAAAAGCATTTATGGTTAAATGAAATTAAAATACTAAGAGGGAAGTATATTGACTTGGTTTCAGAAGAACTAGATTCGAGACATTACTCTGCACTGACTCATAGTTTGACCTTGAAAAAGCCACTTAAAATTTTAAATTGATAACTAACATTGAATATATACATGTGCCAGACACCATGCATTTTCTTCATTTGTAAAATGAGGACATGGCTCAAGGTTTTTTTGGTTTGCTAGGATTGTTTTTCCCGAAATAGTTGTAGCTGGGTTATTTCATTATATTTATTAGCTCATTTTTTAACTTTTAAATGCAACTTTATTGAACAAGCTAATACTTTGTTGGCTAATTGATGATCACCAGTGCTTATTCCATGACTAATGTTAGTTCTTTAAAATATATAGGTTCATTTATATAGTTCCTTAAGAAGGATTTTGGGCACATTAAACCTACTAATTTTTATATTTTGAGAAAGCTTAATTTTTCTTAACAGTTTAGAATTTGTTTGATGGTAAGGAGGTAGTGTTGTTTATTGGAAAAGGCATTGAGTGGAATCCAGGGCCTTTTAGTTCTCTATAATTTTGACAGATTGCCATCGAAGTACCATGGAAAGTTCTATGTTCATAGCTGGATTTTACTTTATTTGTTGCCATCTGTTTCCAAATCTATGTATTTTACAGGCATGTAGAAGGAAAGTAGCTATGTAGCCTTGGCTCTTCAGCATACAGGTGCTATATAAATTCAAAGTATTATAGTAGTATATCATAGAAACACTAGAGCTTTAACAAGAATTTACAGAAATGGAAGAATTCTCATCACTTAAATCTTGCCACATTTTTACTTGTCTGTAACATTACTCCGCCATCCAATTTTACAAAGCAAAGGAGAAATAAAGCCAGACATAATATAATGAAAATAAGAGAAATTGTTGATGATAAGAAAATAAAAATCTATATGTAATACTTTTCTTACATAGCCTGTTAAAGCGTTAATGTGGTGTTGGTTTTGTTTGTTTGTTTGTTTTTTACCCTTTTCAAGGAACTAACTTAGCAGTGTTTTGGTGTTCGTTGGTAATCATTACAGAATCTTTGGCTTACCTACCATACATACTTCAATTCTTAGTTTTGTGATTACAATAACAGGGGGTTTTGTGTAAATTTGCTATTGAAAAATCAGGTGTTTCTCCTTACTTTCGCACTCTAAGGGAGGACATATAACAGTTTGTAAAAGTGGCATAATGAAGGAGATAATCTGCATAATTTAAGTGGTATGCCATCATAACACAAAAAAGGTGAAAAGTTAATGTAGATCTTCATTTGGAAAACAAATGTTTGAAGCTAGATGTGTCATTTTCTTTTTTTTTTTTCTTTAATGGGTCGTTTTCAGCCCCACCCTCAAAACTATTAACTTGGAATTAGTTGTCAATGTTTATTGTATCCTGCAATCATATGATGGTTCTTTAACTGTCATTCTTTGAGTTCATCATGCATTTTATTTTGTTGGTTAAAAATTATGTCTGACGACATTTGTTAAAATATCATTTGTACAGTGATAGTACTTCATTAAAATGAAATAAGCCCCAGTTAAAAGACTTTTTAACATAACCTGATATCACGGGACTAGTTCTATGAAGTGTGAGTATTTTTTTTTGCTAATAGAAATAATTTTCTTTTGTAAAGTCTTAGCTCTTATTTTTGCCATCTCTGGTTTAATCTCTGATTTAAAAGATTAATAGGCAAATTATTTTTTTGTAATCTTGTAACCCTTTCATGGAAAATATAACTGATTCTCTTAAGCTGTTTTACATATATAATATTTATATACAAAGTATATACATTTCAGTTTTTTACTTTCTATAAAATAAAATTTGTGAGAGCAGTATATAGCTCTGAGTATTGATATTACTGCAATTGTATACTATATGCTCTGATTCCACATTGTGCACTCAGATTGACATTCTGCTATTGACACCGTATGATATGCTGTTTTCATAGACTAATGTAATTTTTAAGCTTTTTTTCCCGTATTCATAATTTGCTTACATATTTCCTATTTTGCCAGTTCTTATAGTTTTGTTTTTTTTTTTGGGGGGGGGCTTGTATTTGGTCAGGGAGAATTACCAAATATGACTGCTAAGTGTTTTCTCGAGGGAAAATGACAGGAAATGGTTTCTAGTGTATATCTATTGCTATAAAAGTCAATACATATGATTTAGTAATCTACTAGAAAAGTGTCTTAAGTAGTGCATACTTAAGATGTATTTAATCACTTTTACTTTAGATTAGAATAAAAGATCATTGTAAAAATCTTAGAGGAAACAATGAAAGGGTTTATAAAGAAGAAATAAAACTACTCATATTATACACTTACCACTTGTTCATTATTTTTATCATTTCTTGGGATCATATAGTATATGCAATTTGTATCCCATTGTTTTCACTTACTATATTATGAATATGTTTTCATGTAATCAATATATTGTTGAAAATGTTTGAAAAATCACTGTATAATATTCCACATAATGGATATTTCATAATTTATTTCACTACTTCCAGGTTAATTGGAAATTTATGTTGTTTTCATATATTATAGATAATGCTTCAGGGAACATCCTCGGCAAGAACCATTTTGTGACTCTGGTTTATTTTTTCTTTGAGATACATATGTAGAAGAGAAGTTGCAAGGATTTTTTGTTTTTAAAGGTGAATTCCCTTTGACATCTGAAATTTAAATGTTGGCTTAAGCAAAAGAACCTTGATTTCCAACAGTGGCACTCCAAGAAAGGAAGGAAGGAAGGAAAGGGAGGAGGGAGGGAGGGAGGGAAGGAAGGAAGGAAGGAAGGAAGGAAGGAAGGAAGGAAGGAAGGAAGGAAGGAAAAGGAAGGAAGGAAGGAGAAGAAGGAAAGAGGAAGGAAGGAAGGAAGGAAGGAAGGAAGGAAGGAAGGAAGGAAGGAAGGAAGGAAGAAGAAGAAGGAAAGAAGGAAGGAAGGAAGGAAGGAAGGAGGAAGGAAGGAAGGAAGGAAGGAAGGAAGGAAGAGGAAAGAAAGAAGAAAAGAAACAGCAGCAAGCCATTCTTATACAGTGCATCATACAGGACTCACTGGAGCTGGTTTTGGGTAAAGTGTATATCTTGGAATATTTTGGTTTCCACTGATCCAGTTAACAGTTGCTAGCAGGATGAAGTAGAATCCTGTGCAGTATACAACCTAGGAAGTCCTATATTTCAAAATGGAACTGTTTAGCAGAGGAAGAGAAACAGGTCAATTTTCAAAATAGCCTATAGATTTTGGGTTGCTATAAACTCAGTTCAACTATACAGAGCTTATTTGTGACCAATTATCTTCAGTGTCTAAGAAACTTTTAATAACTGAAGTTGGTTAAATGACTATGTTTGTTGATAGGTTTTTTTAAATCTCAGGCTATTGGTCTCTTTAAATTACATTGACATCACTCAATAAAACTCAAAAATTTATATTTGATTCAGGTTGCTTAAATAATTTGTGCCTGGTTTTCAGTATATGTTGACTCCACAAATTACAAACACTTGACTCAACAAATATTTTCATATATTTGAATGACTCATTGTACCTGCATATCCCTCTCTAAACTTACCCCATGCTGCTTCACGACCCTTCCCTGATGTTTTTCTCCTTCCTGTAGTTACACAGTCTCACTAAGGACCACATTAGTCTGGGCATTCCATGACAACCCAGAAACAATGTGAAAAGTTTGTCTGACCTGACAGCTCTTTCTCACCACCTTCTTTTTTTTGTTTGTTTCCTTTTCAGAGGGATCATGTACATGCTATGCTTAATAGTCAGAATAGATTTTAGCATGAAATAGGAGTTCCAATGGTTTTGTTATTTTATATCTCTAATATTTGGAAAGTTATGTAAGTCCTCTAAACCTCAATTTTTCCATCTACAAAACAGCGATAATACAGGACAAACAAACAGAGACTCATGGTCATGGATAATAGACTAGTGGTTACCAGAGGATGGGGGAGGGGGAAGGAGGAGGTAGATAGGGTAAAGGGGCCAAATATGTGATGAGAGAAATAAATCTAACTATAGGAGATGAACACACAGTGTAAACATATATGTGCCTTACTGTTAAAGTGTACAGCTGAATGAAATATTGGATTTTGTTAACCAATATCACCATAAAAAAATTTTTTAAAAATCAGTGATAATACCTCTTATTTGCAGTTTTGGCCTTAAGAATTAAAACAGAACATTTATAAAGAAACTAGCATATAGTAAATACTTAATAAATGCTCCCTTTACAAATCATTAATGTTGTCTTAGATGATCTTTCTCAGGTCTATATCATTCATTCTTTTCACTCTTCATTTTCTTATAATTCAAACTTTTTTCCTTAAGCATCACCACCCATGATAACTAAGATATTTTGTTTTTTGCTTTTTATTTAATGGCATTGTGAAAATATTTTTTTTTTCGATTGTTTTTCATTGTGAATGTGGAGGAATTTAACAAAGTTCCAGGTTGGCTTAGCTAAGAAACCTGTTTTAGCATTTAATTTACTGTTTTGTGAAGATATGCTATCTAACAGTATAAAGAACTGGCCCTCAAAGGAAAATTGGAAAACATGACTCTTTTAATACATTATAGACACCATTATAAACTCATTGGTACTAACAATATAGCTTAGATCAGGATGAAAGGTAATAGATAATGCTGATGCCTGATTTTGGGGGGAAGAAAAATGTTTCAAGTTCTTTTAGTGTTTCTACAATAGTAGAATAGTAGAAATATGAATGTTAGAAAGTTTTTACCTTAAAAAAATAGAAGAAATAAATTAGTGAAAACTTAAAATGCTGGAGAAGGCAGAAGGTTATAAATTAAATCAATATTTTTCCAAGCTGGCATGTAGCCTTTAAAAATGGTGAGTCCAAAACATATTTATCTTAAATTTATGATGTCCATTATTTCCTCTAGTAGAAGTTTTCGAAAGTAAAAACCACGGAACAATCAAGGACATTGACACAGTCAACACATATTTTGAGCAGTTTGTGGGTCTCTAGTTTAAAGCTACAGTTGATCATTTTTGCAAGTGTTTACAGATACCTAAACTTTTATATTTTCATCTTATGATAATAAAAAAGCTATCATAAGTATAGATAACAAAAAAGTAATGTTGATATATTTACATATTTAAAAATATAAATCAACCCATATATTTGGTATTGTAACCTAAGTCAAAGTGTTTCAGCATTAGTTGGCCCTCTGGAAGAAAAAAAAACTAGAATATAAGTGTAGTGGAAGGGGGGACACTTCCCTAAAGACAGAAGATTTCTAGAAAGCCAAAGAGAAGGTTGAGATGTCAAGTCAAGTACCTTGAAATATGTAAATATAATGTAAAGAAAGGCCTACAGACCATTTATAAATAATGTAAAACTCAGGAAAACTTTAAAATGTGCCCCAAGTTCTTAAGTATATATTGAGATAGTACAAACTACAGGTGGAGTAATAGCCCAGGACAGTAACATGGACAATACCATAATTATTCTATTTGTGGAATGGTTTCATCATTCATTCAACTAAAAAAAAGTTTAGTGAAACTGTTAGTGCTAGAAGCTACAAAGATGAATAGGATTTCCCGCAGTCTAGTAAAGAGAAAAACATAAAGTAATATTGGATTTCATAAAATCTAAAAAATATTCTCACATGTAGAAAATGAATTTAAATATGACCTTTTTCTCAACATAAAATAATTTCTAAATTTAAATCTTATGCAAATAAAGACATTCATTTATAACCCAGTATAATCAAATTCTAAATTAAGAACAAATCAAGTTTAAACATTATTATTTCTTTGCAAATAATTATTGCATCCTAAAAAAGTGCTCACTATGAGTTAATTTTACTTAAATAGAACATTGCTCAGCCTATAAATGAAGGTCAGCAGACACCAGTGTCTTGGAATAAAACAACACCCTTTGGCAAGAAATGAGCCACCACCCCATTTAGTTTTTACAAAAAATAAAATTCTTTCCAGCTTTACTAAATTGGTAGATGTTGTGCTCAGCATGCACGTTCTGCAGTAGTTGATTCTGCAGCTGTGGAAATATCTATGTATGCAGAAGCCCTAAAAACATTGCTTCACTGCTACTTGTACATGCAGCTCTCATACTTTCTGTAGTACAGTAGTCTGTAAGTTTTACTTGATGCAAGAGTAATAGGCAGTAACTACAGGTATTGCTGATACCTTAATTTCCTGCCCTTGAACTTCTTGATTGTCAGGCTTTAAAATGAGTAGGGAAACCCAGGATTCCAAATCTGAATCATTATTTCATTTTGGTGGGAGAGAATCAAAGAATATACTATGCCTGGATGTACTGTATTTGCTATTCTGTATGGTTTTCTTCAAAGACAGTAGTACTAAAATTTCTGCCATGTACCATAGAAAGAGCCTTACTTCTTAGAAGAAAGGAAAAATTAACCCTGAGTGTGGAGGCTCCATTCTTCTAGTTCTTTCACAGTATGCTTGACACAGACAGCAAGTCTCCATATATACAATTGAAGAGTGAAAAATAAATTTACCATGAATTGTCCTTGCTGAATAATACACTTCATTCCTTTTTAATGGATGAATAATATTCATTTAGATAAAGATTAAAATTGTGAAATCTTAATCAGCAAATAAGTAACTTATGAATCACATTGAATACAACACATAATGATGGAAACCTACAAGAAGACTAAGCAAATGGCTTCCTTGGTTTTATTTCTCTTCTAGTTTTAAAAGAATGATCATGAGTGAATGTTATGGATCTCACCTGCATTGTGAGAAAATACTTGACTTTAGAGGCAAAGGGAAATTGGAGCATATTAATATTTTTTTTGCATTTTAAAGCAGTTTTATTGAGATATAATCCACATTACATACTACACGTGTAAAATGTCCAATTCAGTGGATTTCAGTATATTTACAGATATGTGATACCATCACCACAGTCAATGTTAAACATTATCATCACCTCAGAAAGAAAACTCTATACTCTTGAGCTACCACTCTCTCCAGTCCCCCACCTCCTCAGCCTTGACCAACCACTAATCTACTATAGATTTACTGATTCTGGACTTTTCATATGAATGGAACATAAATGCTCTTTTGTGTCTGGCTTCTTTCACTTAGCATAATGTTTTCAAGGTTTATTTACATTATAGTAAGTGAATACTTATTTATAGTATCAATAACTTTATTCCTCTTATGGCTGATAATATTCCATTGTATGATTATACCATGTTTGTTTATTCATCCATTGATGGACTTTTGGGTTATTTTCACTTTTTGGCTATTATGACTAATGGGACATGTTAATATTAAATGTCTAACTACAGTCAGCTAATGAGTTAGAGGTGGTACTGACAAGATAACATTCATTATATCACTACTCTGCTGTTAATGTAAATCCTTGCTTTGATTGACTTGGACGATATTGATTTTTACATCAAAGTATAGCTATTTTTTCTTGTTTCCTGGTGCTTACCACCTTATTATCATCAACGCTGTTCCCACGTATCTTTGTCCTTCGTAGTATTTTTACTTGAATAATAGAAAGCCTTTTAAAGTTGTAAAATCACCTTTTGTAAAATATTGTATAGATACAGACTTCCTTGCTTAAATACATCTATTGAACACCTACTCTAAGGAGCAAAGGTAAACAGTATTAAGAATTGCAGAAGCAAATGAAAATTAAATCCTTTGATATATGATAGTTTCAGTCAATATAAAGCATTATTTACCACTTCTAATATATTTATTTTTTAAATGTACTTTTCAAATATGAAATATATTCACAGAACAAAATTCAAAAGTCATAAAGGAACATAAAGAAAAAATAAGCCTCCTGCCACTGACCCTAAACCCTTACTTTCCTTCCTAGGAGGTGAACATTAGCCCTAGTTTCTTGTGTATCCATCCAGAAATGATAGAGTACATTTAACATTTGGCATTTTCAGAAGAGCTTTGGTGTTTTATACTTAGGAAGCATGGCATTAAGTTTGAAGGAGCCTTTACCTTTTAACTTTTTAGGGGTGAGTATGAGAAATGAGGAATTATCAAAGGATGATAAAATGAATCACCTTCGGTTTCAAATCAGAGCTTTTCTTTCAAGCACCCTTGACCCCAGATTCATCTGCATGGCATTAGGTCAAAATAGCTAATAACACCTAGAACCCAACTCTGCCATTATCTTCTGAATTGAAAAACAGAGAAATTCTTGGCCTCAGTCTCCTTGTTTTTATGGGCAGGCCATTAGGAAAGGAGAATCTTCCCTGAGAAAGGAGGGTTTGTATTCCATCAAGAAAAGATACAATTTCTGGGAGACCGATTTGGAATTTTTAATATAATTAATTCATTTAATAGGCCTGTATTAATTTATCAATAGAATACCAGGCACTAGTATCACTAAGATAAAAAAACCCAATATGTCATCATTTGAAGAACTCAGAGTCTAATCCAGCCACTATTTTTTAGAAATGAGGCAACAGAGGTCTAAATAAATTTTGATTTGCCTCAGCTGACAGTAGTCAAGGACAGTGATGGAGGACAGAGTCTCCTGATACCTAATCCATCATCTTCTCAGCATATAATTTAAACACGACACCCAAGGTCTGACTTGTTTAATAGGAATGCCTCTTCCTCTCTGAATCAGTTTGCACTAACTGGTGTTACAAAGTGGCAATGCCATGTTTCTAAAGTTGACATGAACTCTGAAATTCACTTCACCTGTAAGTGAATTACAGCTTCCATCTCTTACATAGCTAATGGAAGTTCATCAGCAATAGTTCTCCAATGGTAAATTATTTTCTAGGTCATATGTTTAATCAAAGTACTCCTTATGCTAACAAAACTGCAGTCCTATTACTGCTCTTCAAGAGTATCCTGTATTGGAATGCATCCAAAAGTTTTTGAAAACTATAATTTCAATACAGTATATTGGGTATACATTATAGGGTTTATCACTCTTGATCTCTTCTAAGAGATCAAAGAGCCAGTATTTGTATTCTCAAAAGAAAAAAATTCCATCATTCATTTTTCACTTCACTTATTCAAATATTTACTGAGTGCCTTCTATAGGTCAGGTGCTATTCCAGGCACTGGGGATTATACCTATGAATGAAACAAATAAAAAATGACCACCTTTGTGAAGTTTACATCCTACTAAGGAAGATAGAAAATAAAACAATGATACAATAGTATATTTTGATGGTATGTATTATAGAGAAAATTGAAACAGAATTGAAGAAATCGTGTGGTCACAAAAAGCTTCTCTGACAGGAAGATACGTAAGGCAAAAGACATGAAGGAGATCAAGGAGTATGCCATGTGAGCATCTGGGAGAAGTGTCATTTGAACAAGTAAAAAATAATTCTGATAACAGACACATAAATTGTTATGAATTGATGGGTTTTAGCCCTGAAATTCTCCTTTATATCAGCTTTTATTTTGGTATTGAACAGAAAGAAATATCTTTTACCCACTTTAGTGGAGTCACAAATTGACTGTATTTGCTAAGGATATTGTTATGTCAATAATGTTTTGGAAAGATTAGCAGGAATAATGTTTAAAACAATATGGAAATAATGCAAGTAGATTTTCTTCCCTTTTCCCTATTAATTTAATTGTACTATATTCTGTATTTAATTCCAAATTAGATTCTTTCATTAAACTTTTTTACTTTGCAGCCACGATGGAAAACAGTATGGAGGTTCCTCAAAAGTTAAGTATAGAATTACCATATGACTCAGCAATCCCTCTTCTGGTATTTACCCAAAAAACTTGAAGATATTTGTCTTCAAAGATATATTCACCCTGATGTGCATAGCAGCATTATTCATGATGGCTAAGGCATGGAAACAACTGAAATTCCATCAATAGGTGATTGGATAAAGAAGAGGTGGTACATATAAACAATGGAATATTACTCAGCCATAAGAAAAAATGAAATACTGCCATTTCTGACAACATAGATCTCAAGATGATCATGCTAAGCAAAATATGTCATACAGAAAAGTTGAAAACCACATGATATCACACATATGTGGGATTTAAAATTGAAAGCAAAAATGAACAGGACAAATGAACAGAGACTCATGGACATGACAATGGATTAGTGGTTACCAGAGGGAAGCAGGGAAAGGAGGAGGGATTGGGGTCAAATATTTGGTGGTGGAAGGAAATTTAACTTTGGGTGGTGAACACACAAATAGAATATGCATTTGATGTATTGTTGATTTGTACACTTAAAACTTATTTGATTTTATTAACCAATGTCACCTCAAAAATTTTAATTAAAAAATTTTAAGAAAAGAAAATAAATGTGTGTGTTTAGTGTATGAAATTTGGTAAGCACTAAATAAACATCATCTGCTCAAAAGTGAACTTGAATGTAGAGAAATATTTAATAATTGTAATGTTGAATCACTAATAAAGTAGTTGTACATCATTTTAAATTATTTTGAAAAACAAGTAAAGCTGCTGTAAACATTTGTATACAGGGTTTTTTTTGTGAATGTAAGTTTTCATTTCTTTGGGATTAATGCCCAAAGTGTACAATTGCTTGTGAATGTAAGTTTTCATTTCTTTGGGATTAATGCCCAAAGTGTGCAATTGCTGGATCATATGAAAGTTGCATGTTTAGTTTTATAAGAAACTGCCAAAATGTTTTTCCACAGTGACTGTACCATTTAATCTCCCACCAGCAATGTATGAGTGGTCTAGTTTTTACCTGTCCTTGTCAGCATTTGATATTATCATTGTTTTTTTTCTTTTAGTCATTTTGATAGGTACGCAGTGATATTTCATTGTAGTTTCATTTTGAATTTCCCAGTGCTTAATGATGTTGAACATCTTTTCATGTTTTATTGTCCATCTGTATATCCTCTTTGGTGAATGTCTGTTCATTTCTTTTGCCTAATTTCTAATTGGATTTTTTTTTTAATGTTGAGTTTTGAGAGGTCTTTATATATTCTAGATAAAAATCCTTTGTCAGCAATGTGGTATACAACCTTTCTCCTAGTCTGTAGCTTGTCTTTTCATCCTCTGAACAAAGTCTTTCACAAAACAAAAGTATTCATTTTGACGAGGCCAAATTTATGTGTATTTATGTGTATTTCCTTTTATGGATTGTCTTTTTTGGTGTCATGTCTTAGACGGCATCACAAACCTGGTTCCTGAAGAATTTCTCAAATTTTTTCCTAAAGTTTTATAGTTTTATGTTTCACAATTTTGAGTTTGTGACCCTTTTCAGTTCATTTTTGTGGTAAAGGTATGAGGTTTTAGGTCAAAGTTTCTTTTTGTCGTTTTTTGTTTTTATCTTCCAGTTGTCCACTTGTTCCGTCACCATTTCTCCACTGATGTGCTTTTTGCATCCTTGTCAAAAAACAATTGAACATATTTGTGTAGGTCTGTTTCTGGGTTCTCTGGTCTGTTCCACTGTTCTGGAGCTATTGCTCCACCAATACTACACTGTCTTGATTGCTGTAGCTACAATGTATGGCTTAACAATAGGCAGAGTGATTCCACCTACTTTATTTTTCAACATATTTTACCTGTTCTAGGATCTGTTTTTCGCCATATGAATTTTTTAGAATTAACAGGTCTATGACTACAGAAAACTGTACCAAGATATTGATAGGAATTGTACTAATAAATTGGAATTTTGAGATTGTATATGTAATATTAAATAAGTTGAAATGGTAATTCCATTAAGGAAGACAATTTAATTTCTTCTATAGTTTCATGCTAGGTCTTACTTTCTAAAGTGGTGCTTACCTTGATGACTTTTAAATCATTAAATATTAACTGGCCATTTTTCTTCAGAAATAACTTGGATGTCTTTTTTTTTTTAATTGAGAAAATTGAAGCTCCTCCTACTAAAGAATGACATGTTCTTGATTTAGGTATATAACTTTCAAGTTCTAAACCATTGATCTGTTTTTTTTATAGACTAAATCTAGTTTTATTTTTTATTTTATATTTCTAACTTTTTTAAAAATTAAGTTTATTGGGGTAACATTGGTTAATACAATTATAGAATTCTCAGGTGTGCATTATAATTTGACATCTGTACATTCTATTGAGTGTTTATCACTCAAAGTTAGTTTCCTTCATCTACCATATAATTGATCCCCCTTACACACTTCGCCATCTCCTTACCCCAATATATATGCCCCCTTTACCCCATCTACCTCACCTCTGCTCCCCCCCACCCGTACCTCTGGTAACACTAGTCTATAATTCATATCCATGAGTCTTTCTTTGTTTGTCCTATTCATTTCTTGCTTTTAGGTTTATACCACATATAAATGATATCAGGCGATTTTCAATTTTTTCTATCTGATTTATTCCACTTAGCATGATTAACTCGAGATCCATCCATGTTGTTGCACATGGCAGTATTTCATCTCTTCTTATGGCTGAGGAAGATTCCATTGTGTATATGTAACACAGCTTCTTTATCCAGTTATCTATCGTAGGACACTTTGGTTGCTTCCATGTCCTGGCCACCATAAATACTGCTGCTATGAACATTGCTGTGCAAATATGTTTTCGGATATGGGTTTTCAAGCCTTTGGGGTAAATGCCCAGTAGAAGGATTGATGGATGATATGTAGTCACTTCTTAGTTTTTTGAGGAATCTCCATACTGTTTTCTATAGCGGCTGTACCAATTTGCAATCCCACCAGCAGTGTATACGGGTTCTTTTCTCCACATTCTCTCCAACATTTGTTTTACTTGTCCTGTTGATTATAGCTATTCTAACAGGTGTGAGATGGTATTTCATTGTGGTTTTGATTGGCATTTCCCTAATAGCTAGCGATGTTGAGCATCTTTTCAAATATTTGTTGGCCATTTGTATGTCCTCTAGGAGAAGTGTCTGTTCAGGTCTTCCACCCATTTGGGATTTTTTGTTGTTATTGAGTTGTATGAGTTCTTTGATATTTGGATATTGGCCCTTATTGGAGGCCATTCATTTATTTTTGCTTTTACTTCCCTTGATTTTGAGGTCAAATTCATAAAATCTTTGTTAATTCCAAGGTCCTTGAGTTTAGCTCCTATGTTTCTTCTATGCATTTTAATGTTTCAAGTCTTATATTCAGGTCCTTAATCTATTTGAATTAAATTTAGTGTGTGGTAATAGACAACAATGTAGTTTCATTCTTTGCAGGTGGCTTTCCAGTTTTCCCAGCATCACTTATTGAAGATGCTTTCCTTTCTCCACTGTATGTTTTTGGCTTCTTTGTCAAAAATTATTTACCCACATAAATATGGGTTTACTTCTGGACTCTTGATTCTGTTCCACTGGTCCGTGTATCTGTTTTGCTTACTGCCGCTTTGATTACTGTCACTTTGCAGTGTAATTTGAAGTCGGGCAGAGTGATACCTCCGGCTTCTTTTTTTTTTTTTTTCTCAGCATGGCTTTGGCAATTTGGGGTCTTTTGTGCTTCCACACAGATCCAATGATTTTTTGTTCTATGTCGTTAAAAAAAGAAGATGATATTTTGATGGTATTTCATTAAATCTGTATAATCCTTTAGATAAGTCATGTTGATTCTTCCAACCAAGAACACAGAATATCTTTCCATTTCTTTGTATCACCCTCGATATTTCTTTTAATGGGTCTCATAGTTTTCATTATATAGGTCCTTCACATGTTTCATTAGACTTATTCCTAGGTATTTTATTCTTTTTGTTGCAATTTCAAAAAGAATTATTTTTTTCTACTTCTTTTTCTGACACTTCATTATTAGAGTATAGGAACGCTATGGATTTTTGAATGTTGATTTTGTATCCAGAGACTTTACTGTATTTGCTTATTGTTTCTAGAAGTGTTCTTGGAGTCTTGAGGTTTTCTATATAGAGAATCATGTCATCTGCACAGGTGACAGTTTGATATCTTCATTTCCTATTTGGATGCCTTTATCTTTCTCTTGCCTGATTGCACTTGCTAGGACCTCCAGTGTTATATTGAATAAGAGTAGCAATAGGCACAGCCTTGCCTAGTTTCTGCTCTTAGAGGGAAGGTTTTAGTTTTTCACCATTAAGTATAATGTTGGCTGAGGGTTTCATATATGGCCTTTATTATGTTAAGGTCTTTCCTTCTATACCGATTTACTTAATTGTTTTTGATCATAAAGGATGCTGTATCTTGTCAAAGGCTTTTTCTGCATCTATTGATATGATCATATGATTCTTATTTTTTAATTTGTTTATGTGGTGTATCACATTAATCATTTGTGTATGTTGAACCATCCTGTGCCCCTGGGATGAAGCCCACTTGATCATGTGTATAATCTTTTAATATGTTGCTGTATTGGTTCTCTAGTATTATTTAGGATTTTTGCATCTGTGTTCATGAGAGATATTGGTCTGTAGTTTTTTTTTCTGTGTTATCCTTTACCAGGTTTTGGTATCAGAGTAATATTGGCCTCATAAAATGAGTTGGGAAGTATTGCCTCCTCTTCAATTTTTTTGAATAGTTTGAGAGAATAGGTATTAAATCTTTGAATGTTTGGTAGAATTCAGTGGTGAAGCCATCTGGTCCTGGACTTCAATTTTGGTAGGTTTTTGATGATTGTTTCATTTTCCATACTGCTGATTGCTCTATTTAGATTTTCCAGATCTTCTTGATTCAGTCTAGGAGGATTATATTTTTCTAAGTACTGGTCCATTTTCTAGGTTATTAAATTTGTTATATATACTTTTTATAGTATTCTTGCATGATCCTTTGTATTTCTGCGATGTCAGTCATAATATTTCCCCTCTTTCATCCTGATTTTGTTTGTGTTCTTTCTCTTTTTCTTTAGTGAGTCTAGCCAGGGCTTTGTCAATTTTATTAACTTCTAAAGAACCAGCTTCTTGTTGTTTTTTTTTTCTTTTTTTTTTTTTGTTTGTTTTCATTTATTTATTTCTGCTCTAATTTTGTGATTTCTTTCCTTCTGCTGACTTAGGCTTCATTTGTTCTTTTTTTAGTTTTTAAAGATGAAGCATTAGTTTTTTTTGACTCATTCTTGTTTTTGGAGATAGGCCTGTAATGATATGAACTTTCTCTATGACCGCTTTTGACATGTCTCAAAAGTTTTGATATGTTTTCTATCATTATCATTTGTTTTATGTATCTCTTGATCTCTCTTTTTATTTCTCTCTGTCTGAGTAATTCTTCAGTAGCGTGTTGTTTAATCCCCATGTATTTGCCGTTCTTCCTGATTACTTATTGCAGTTGATCTCTACTTTCAAAGCATTATAATCGGAGAACATGGTTGATATGATTTCAACTCTCTTATATTTGTTGAGGCTATCTCTGTGTCCCAGTGTGTGGTCGATTCTTGAGAATGTATAAGCAGCTGCTTTGGGATGGAAGGCTCTGTAAATGTCAATTATGTCCAGTTGGTCTGATGTGTCATTTAAGGATGTGATTTCCTGATTGATTTTCTGCTTGGATGATCTGTCCATATCCGACAGTGGGGTATTTAGGTCCCCTTTTACGATAGTGTTTTGGTCTGTTTCTCCTTTCAGTTCTGTTAGTAATTGCTTTACATATTTCAGGGCTCCCTGATAGTGAGCATAGATTTTAATAAGTTTTATGTCCTCTTGGTGCATGATTCCCTGTATCATTATGAAGTGTCCCTCAGCATCTTTCTTACCTTTGTTATTTTGAAGTCTATTTCATCTGATATTAGTACCGCTACCCTGCTTTTCTCTGAATGCCATTGCTTGAATATCATTTTTCACTCTTTCGTCTTAGTCTATATTTGTCTTTGGAGCTGAGATGTGTCTCTTGGAGACAGCATATGGTTCAGTCTTGATTTTTAATCCATTCTGCAAGTCTGTGCCTTTTTATTGGAGGGTTCAATCGATTTACATTTTGGGTGATTATTGAAATATGAGGTCTTCTTATAGCCATTTATCTTTTGCTTTCTGGTAGCTCTGTGTTTCCATTGGTTCCTTGTCCTTGTGTTTCTGTTTTCTTTATTTTGGTTGCTTTTGTGAATTTTGCCTCCAGTTCCTCTTGTTTTATATTCTATACTTCAGTTCTGAATCTTTGATGTGAGGTTACCATTATGAATATGTAAAGGATCTATCTTCTATCTATCTATCTATCTATCTATCTATATCTATATTCATCCATTTCTGCTCGTGCTTTATCTCCTTTCCCCATTGTGAAATTGGATCTTTGAATCCTCCTCTTTAGTCATTGTTTCAATTTGTCCCTATGTGTGCTGAACTTTCATTACTATCTTGCTATAGCAACTTCCTTTTTATCGTGTAAGTTTATAATGTTATGTTCTTAGTAAGGGTTGCACTCTTCTGCTTCCATTGCCTGCTAGATGCCTTACTTCTAATTAGACATTTTCGTCATTTTGTTTTAATTGTGCTGCCCCTTTCCAGTGTTCCCGTAATTCAGCCTCACAGTGGAGAATTTCCAGACATTTGTATGTCTGGAAAGGGCTTTACTTCTTTCTCAAATCTAAAGGAGAGCTTATCTGGATACATTTTCTTGGCTGGTAGTTCATTTCATTTAATTGTTCGAATATTTGAGTCTACTACTCCTTTCTGGTTGTAAGGTTTGTGCTTAGATGTCCAATGATAATCTATTGGTGTTTCCTTTTAGGTTACCATCTCTTTTTCCTGGCTGTCCTGAGAAATTTTCTTCGTTGTTGATTTTTAATAATTTAATACGGTATACCTTGGTGAAGGCCTTTTTGGATTGAGATAATTGGGTGTTCTGTTGACTTCTTGAATTCAAGCCCAGTTCATTCCTTAGATGGGAAATTCTCACCCACTATTTGTCTGAAAATGCTTTCTATCCCTGCTCCTTTTCCACCCCTTCAAGAATTGCTCAGTATTCTTATGTTTCTCTCCTGATAGTATCAGCTAGGTCTTGAATTTCTCTTTCATTATTTTTCATTTCTTCAGTTTCTCTCTTCTTCCTTCTGATTTATTTCTAGGTTTCTGTCTTCGCTATCACTGATCCTTTCTCCATCTGCTCTACTCTATTCCCAAGCTTGCTATTTCATTTTTTAAACTCTTGAAGCGTGTTTTGTGTTTTTTTATCTCCAGAAGATCTATTCTGTTCTTTTTGAGGGTTTCCATCTCCTTGCTCTGCTCATCTAGTTGTTTTTTTCAATCCTGAATTGTTGATATGACTTGTTTCAGAACTCACTGAGTTTTTTCAGAAGTACCATCATGAAGTCTCTGTCATTTAAGTTGCATATTTCTATGTCTGTAAGCTTATTTTCTGGAGATTTTTCCCTTTCTTTCTAAGATGCCTTGTCACCTTGGTTGTTCATGGTATTTAATGGGCTATTTCTCCACCTGGGCATTAATGGAAGTGTATTCTGCTGTTGTTCCAGAAAGAAGATTTATTATATAAAGGTCTCTCTTTAGCCTGTTGCAAAGAAGGCACTTTTCTTTTGGTTTCCAGTAGATGGTATCTAAGCCTCTTGGATCCCTGCTTTATATAAAGCCTTCATAATGCCTTTTTAATTTTCTGATAGATATTTAATCATGCTCACTACCCTCAGTCCATCACTGTCAGCAACAGTCTCAGCACCATTTTGTCAGATTCCCTTGGGGCTCCACAGTGATTGGAGCCCTGCCCATTAGTCACTTAGTAGCTGTTTCAATGATCAGATCTACTGTCACGGTATCACAGTGCTTGTATTCAAGTAACCCATATAGTAAGTAGCCTAATGCTATGTCATAATGCCAGTGTCATTCACCTCACTTCATCTTCATTACATAGGCAATTTCATCTCACCACGTAGGCACTGTGTCATCTCCCATCATCACAAGAAGAAGTGAGTATAGTACAGTAAGGTATTTTGAGAAAGACCACATTAACATGACTTTTATTTTATAGTACACTGTTATAATTGCTCTATTTAATTATGGTAATTGTCCATCTCTTACTGTGCCTAATTTATAAATTAAACTTTATCATATGTGTTGTATAGGAACAAAAACCCTAATATGTATTGGGTTTTATATCCACTGTTTCAGGCATCCACTGGGGCATCTTGGAATGTTACTGTACCAGGTAACAGAATGCCAATAAAATACTGAGCAAGAAACACTAGTCAGTAACAATTCAGTCTCTAAAAATCTGAACCAGCCTAGTGTTATGTTTATGGATTCAACTCCGTCCTCAAAGAAATAAAGAAATGCAATTTAGCATCTCAAAATAAAATAAATAAATAAATAAAATAAAATAAAATAAAATCCAGGGCATCTCCCATACACTTGAATAGTAGGAGCATAATGAGACCATGGTTTTTTGCAGCCAATCTTAAAAATAAATCTATATTGTGTTCAGGATTTTGTGTTAGGCCAACCTTAACAATGATCATTATGTGTGTAGAAAATAGCAACTTGCTGTTGAATTAAACTCTCTCTGGAGATTTATTTTTTTTTTAATTAAGCCAATAAAATCTTAATGGAAACATAACCCAGGAAATTGACATAACCAGAGAGAATGGGTAGAAGTAGAAACAGTGTAATTGTTGAAATTATACCTGACTGAGGAACCCTAAACTGTCTAAAGCTGGTGGCTGTTTACTTTTATACACACACACAGATTTGGATTTTCAGCTATACCTTTAAGCAGACTGTTTACAACAAACTCAAATGAAATGAAATTAATTTGTGTTGTGTTTTAAAAGTGTATAGGTGTGTTTGCAGAATTACATGGAAGAATTAGACTGACGCAGAGTACTTGGTGGTTCTTAAAGTGAATATTGGCAAACTTAAGGACGTTTTGTTAGACAATGAGGCAACAATTTTTTCTGGGAAATGGCTTCACAATAACAATAGAGGTCAGAAAATATTTCACATGCAAAACATATTTGAACCTTTTCATGAATGTATTTAACACTTTGAAGTGATGGTAACAAGTAGAAACCAGCATCTTATAAACTATGGCTTCATGTTACCACTTCATCTGAATTAGTCATTAAAGGGGGTTTATATATCTTCCTAAGAAATGACTAGGTTAATCTTGAACTAGGGCAAGCAGGCAGGAAGTGCTAAAGTGGCTCCTTCTTTTGAAGGTTTGGTTATTCCTTGCGAGGTTAGAATAAATCCCAAAATTCAGAAAAGTAAAGCAGTAATATCTTCACAGCTAAGGGAGATTTTTCTTTCTTTTTATGTGTGGCATGTTTGAGGTAAAACTGAATAAAATTCAAAGTTATTTATACTTCCATTCCATTTCTTGCCTCTGAAACGTCTTTATTTTCTAAAAGTGGAGAACTTTTAAAAAGCATTTCAATTGCCAAATATGATCATGGATTCAGTGCCACTAGAAAGATGTAACCTATCTATTGTTTGGCCATACGAGCTCTCCGGAATCATCCTGTTTTATAGAGTTACCCAGTGGGACAAGAGTAGATGCCTTTTATGTTTATTTGATTTGCATTTAAAAAGCTAAAAGTTTGCTCTTGATTGTGTAATAAACAACTGTAGCAAATAGCAGCACGTTTAATTCCTTTAGATGCAATGTTGTTATCATATATTCTTTTAACAGATGCTTATTCAGTGTCTACTGTGTGAAAGGCATTCTTCTAGATGCTTGAGATAGATTGGCGAACAAATCAGACAAATAAATCACTGCCCTCATAGAGCTTAGAAATATTAAAACAGTTAGAACAATTTAAAATCATTTCATCTACGGCCATGCCACCTGAACACACCCGATTTCATCTGATTTTGAAAGCTAAACAGGGTCGGGCCTAGAATGAACGAGTGAATAAATGAATGAATCATTTAATGCTCACCCAGCTTTTTAAGACCTTCATTGAATGAGTTTTGAGAACTCCCACACATTTTATCTTAAGTTTGAAAAGGGAAAAATTGACTATTTTGAGTATGTGATAATAAGCTAGAAGCTAATAAATAATTAAAGTAAAAGTGTGATTTTTTTGATTCACACTTTTATTTTTATTTATCAGTGTTATAATTAGACCCCTTAAGTAACTGAAGAATGTTATGACTTTAACTTATGTATTTATTTTTTATGGTCGGCTTAATTTCGGGAAGGAGTGGTGGTGAAAAGACATAGTAGCCCTGGAAATTAATGTTAAAGAATGGCATTTGTAAATGTCTTCTGTCATTTGAGGAATCATAGAGTACTTAATGTATTTAATATTCACTGTGGGAAATGAATGTACTGCTCAGTTATTTTTGTCTATATGAGTAGTAGTACAAGAGCTGACTCAAAGGAGATGACATGATAGTTCCTGTCCTGATGTGAAATAAGATGATGGGTTGTGGTGTAAAAGTGATATGGCCATGCCCATATTTGCTCACATCTATTCTTCTCTGTTCATTTCCTTTTATAGAGGAAAACCAAAGAGAGTCACATTTCTTTTTTTTAAGTTTCCTCTTTGTATTTTGTTGTCATGCCATTTTTCATTTCTTTCCTCTTAAATTGCATTATAATGATTTGTAATATAATTGCTTCAAGTTGCGTTTTGCAATAATGAAAGTACCCCTTAGAATGGTCATGGTGGATACATTATTCCCTTTATAGGAAATTGATTACATGTATGGGCAGAGACCTTCTGAGCCCCTTGGCTGTGAAAGACAGGTTTTATAAATCTTTATATTTCCTGATACATCTCTAGTACGATGCCTTTTACAGTGTGTATGCTTTTTCACTGTTTGTCTAGTGAAAAGAACATGTACCAGGAATTTATTTTTGCTTTCCAAATACCAAATACTTCCTTATAAACCTATTAACTTTTTAAAACTTATTTTTATGGAAAATTTGAAACAGAAATGAAAATAGCATGATGAACACTGCAGATTCAACAATTATTGATATTTGATGTTCTTGTTTCATGTTATTTTCCCCTTCTTTTTCATTTATTGTTTGGGTTTGCTTTAAAATATCCCACATATTATTATTTTACCCATAAGTACTATACTTCACTTAGTTTTTAATATTTTTAAATAATAATAATTTCTGTATATCCTGTAGAGTTTAACTTTCATATCCTTTCTGTTCTAGTTTATGTCAGAGAAGGAAACTCTTACTCTATCAGGAGAAAAATTTGATTGCTGCATATAAACTGGGTATTTTTATAAGAAGTTTTTTTTTGTAACAAATATATTGTCTCTCTTAATCTTTTTTTTAATGTATTAAAAGATTCTAAACAACACTCCTGATAAATTCATGTCTCGTGGACATGAACCTGATTCTGCAAAATGTGCTTTGGAGTAGATAATCTATAGATCAGTTTCCTCAGAATCAATATTAATGAATTAATTTGCTTTCAAAATTCAACAGCACCGAACTCACATTAAAAACCTATTCTAGTAATTGTATTCTCAGTTTTGAAATTTCTTGTTAAAACCTATGTTATTATGTTTTTTGACTCTCTAAAATTGGATGACTCCATCATAAATATTACTTATTTAAGCACCAGTTTTCAAAAGAAATATGGCATATGTGCCCTTGGCAGTCAAAATTACTTGCATAAAAACACTAAGATGTTATTTGCTTTTTCACTGTGTTGGTTTTTGCATTGGTGGGTAAAACTGCTGATGCTTTAGCACCAAGGCAGTGGCACCACACTATATTAGTAGTCATTGTATTCAACACCGTACTCTACCTGTTGGAAAAAGACCTACAAAATGCATTGCATCTACAAATGTCCTTTATAAAGCAGGAAAAATTAATTTATTAAGTCTCCACTCTTGGATACACTTTTTTAAATATTCTGTGTGATGAG
The DNA here is from genome assembly GCA_003508835.1 of Eonycteris spelaea. Classification (NCBI taxonomy): domain Eukaryota; kingdom Metazoa; phylum Chordata; class Mammalia; order Chiroptera; family Pteropodidae; genus Eonycteris; species Eonycteris spelaea. The sequence goes on along the minus strand of PUFA01000585.1, from coordinate 67,407 downwards.
ATGGGAAGTACATTAAAAACATTTCTGTTGCATATGGGTATACAATGTTTGTCTTGAGGAAAAGCACTTTTGCAGTTGTTTGAGTTGCAAGCTAAACTAACTGCATTTTTAAAAATAGAGAACTGTTTTTATTTGAAAGATGAAATGACACATTAACTAATTATTCAGACCTGGATATTTGGCAAACATTTCATCAAAAATGAACTAAGTATGCCTGTCACTGCCTGAAAAGTAGCTGAGAGTATTTGTTGCCAATGACAAAGTTAGAGCTTTCAAGCAAAAATTCAAATTTTTGAAAATTTGCATCAGCCACCAAGTATCAACACTTAAACTTTTCTAATGGAATCAGTGGTGTTTTTAATGAAAGTGATTTGCTAGATACTGTAAAATGCAGTGTAACAACATTTGGAAGATCTGCATTAGTCAAACAATTTTGTTCCAAGTGAACAGTGCATGATGTTACAAATTCAAGCATAGGCAAAGGTCAATTTATTTTAACCAAGAAACTAAATGTTTAATTTTATTTAATTGCAATTAATTTAAATTTAAATAACCACAGACAGTATTAGATGGCATGGTTCTATATGGTTCCTAATGTGAGTAAACATTAAATGCATCCAACTGTTTTTCATTAAGCACATCTCAATGTGTTGCCACAGATGATAACGCAGTATAGCTTCCTGACTTGTGATGGGCCATATTTTAGTACATTCTTTGTCTAATGACACAAAAATAGACTATGAATGGATAGAAGTTTAGCTTTATTATGAGAAACTTTTATTCTGTAGCCAGAATTTAATGCTACATTTACCAATAGCCCTACTTCTGTGATGCCACTGAATAGCACCCTTGATTTGATAGCAGCTTTTAAAAAATGGAAAAAAAAGGAGAAAATCCTTGCCATTTCTCAATGACTTTTTAAATTATTATTGTTGTTGTTGTTATTATTATTATTATTATTATTATTATATTTATTATTTATACCTACAGCACTTGGTCTTCCTAGGTGATTTCCCATCCAAGTACTAACCAGGCCCAACCCTGCTTACTTTCTGAGATCAGACATCGGGCTTGTTCAGGGTGCCACGGCCATAAACCATGGACTGTGGCTTCACTGGGGTGCGAACCCAGGACCTTCTGTGTAGAAAGACATGGTAACCACTATGTTATGAAACCACATCCACGATTAGTTTTTTTTTTTTTAATTTCAGAAATTTTGTAATATAAAATACATAGGAGCCAGGTGTAAAAGGAGAGAGAATAGCAGGTTAAAAAGGATAGTGATAAAGGCAGAGAATAACACTAATGCTTCCAGAAATTCTGAGTGTTAAAAATCATGCACATTTAATAAAATTACAAATTAGTTTAAAGCTTAAAAATAACAAGTATTTGAAGCATACATGGTTTTGAAACTTTATTGTTTTTCAAAGAGGAATAAAACCCTCTATTCAAGAATACAGTAGTTGTTGCAATTCATTTTTTTAGATGAACTGAAAACACCAGTGGTATCGTCTTGTTTTCTATATTAGAAGTCGAAATTATGTTTTATTTTAAAAGGTCCATTTAGAATAGAAAGTAGACCAATAGATTTTCTCTTTTCTTCTTTATTTTTTTTCCTCTCTTTTTTACCCCATCTACCACCCTCTTACCCCTCCCCCACCCCCCACGCTCTTGTAACCACTAGTCTACCGTCCATGTCCATGAGTTTCTGTTTGTCACCTTTGCTGCTTTTAGATTTATATCCCACATATAAGTGATATCATGTGTTTCAACTTTTCTGTCTGATTTATTCCACTTAGCATGATTATCTCGAAGTCCATCCATGTTGTCGCACATTGCAATATTTCACCTCTCTTATGACTTAGTAATATTCTGTTTTATATAGGTACCACATCTTCTTTATCCAGTCATCTATTATAGGACATTTAGTTGCTTCCATGTCCTGGCCACCGTGAATAATGCTGCTATGAACATCACTGTGTATATATCTTTTCAGATATGTATTTTCAAGTCTTTGAGGTAAATACCCAGTAGAGGGATTACTAGATCATCTGGTAGATCAATTCTTAGTTTGCGAGGAACCGCCATACTGTTTCCATAATGACTGTACCAATCTGCAGTCCCACCAGCAGTATATAAGGGTTTTTTTTTCTCTGCATCCTCTCCAACACTTATTACTTGTCCTGTTGGTAATAGCCACTCTAACAGGTAGACCAATAGATTTTAATATCAGAATTTGAAAAATTCATTGATATGATATCCGATTCCACACGGTAATTAACACTAAATAAATGTCCACTTCTTGAGTTTTGGCATGTATTACAAAGAATATCCACGATTATCTGGGAACTCTTAAAATACTTCCTTTTCAACAACTTATCAGTGAGAGACCATATTTTCTTCATATACTTGAACCAAACAACATATTGAAGCGGGTTGAATGCAGAAGCAGATATTAAAATCTAGCTGTCATTGTATTAAGTTAAGCAATAAAGCAACTGCAAAAATATAAACAATATACTCTTCTCACTAAATTTTTTAAAAAAATATAGCTACATTTTTCATTTAAAAATTTATTTATATTAATATGTAATAGGTTTTTTTTGTTTTTAAATAAGTATCTTTAAAATTTCCTAGTTATAATTTCTAATGTGATGAATACATTGATAGATCTAACCCATATATCAAAAGCCTTTGGGGGTCCTCAGGTCCTGAGGCCAAAAAGTTTAGGAACTACTGAGTTAGTTACATGTTTGTTTGTTTGTTGTTTTTTTTTGCTGCTGCTGCTTCTTTCTTATTTACTTTCTTGTTTCCTTTCCTTTCCTATCCTGCTTTTGTTGAATGAGAGGAAAACCTCAGGATAGAAAGGTATAGAACATATAAGTTATTCCTTTGTATGATTTTATTAGCTATAAACAGAACACAAATTTTTTTCTAGTTTCATTTAGATATAATTGACATACAATATTGTGCTAGTTTAAGGTGTACAACATAATTTGATATTTGTATATATTGTGAAGTGATCACCACAATAAATCTAGTTAACATCCACCACTTCACATAGTTACATTTTTTCTTATGATGAGAACTTTTAAGATCTTCTCTCAGCAACTTTCAAATACACAATTTAGTATTGTTAACTATAATCACTATAGATGTCTTTCAAATCACTTCCTTGACTCATATATAGTTCAGGTGATAATTTTTGGATGATTCATACTTAAAACTACCATCTATTTATTTAAGCCTTTTGTTTTCATGATTAAGACAAGGTACATAATTTAGTATATAATAACACATCCGATTCTAAAATTTTGACAGATTTAATTACTCGTTATGAAAATACAGAGCTAACAAAGACTTATTGGGGAGACAGCTCTTGGAAATTGAAATTAGAATATTTTAATGGTTTATTTTCCCCAAAAATATTAAAAAATGATTACATAAACCAGACCTACTTGATTGTTAAAACTGACAATCTATACCACAAGAAGTTTGTATACCTAATATTGTTCCTACTATAAATTTCCTAAACTTTCTAATATAGTCCAAAATTACAGTAGTAATTTTTTGCATATTAACTTGGTACTTGTTACATGGTCAATTCCTTTGCTTCAGTGCTTCTTTGCTCACTGTGGGTGTTATCTATTGGTTTGCTTTATTAGTAATGAAGGTAGGTAAAATCCTATTTCATTAAAGGACAGTAGATCAGTGTTATTGAGGTAAGTCTTTAAGTACAGTTGGGAGATGCCTCCAGTGTACATGTCACACATGGAAAAAATATACTTGGTACTGGGTGTGGTGGAGAGCATGACGTTTGAGTGAAAGTTAGAAGAGGCTTTAAAAATACTATGTCTATATTTTGTGTTCTAACTGTATATTACACTGTTATGCCCATGAAGCTCTCATGCAGCTTTGGGTGTGACTCTCTTTTCCTTTCCACCCTGAGGGGTATGTGTCCACAGGTGCATGTGTGTGGACTTTTAACTCTTGGGATTTGTTTGTATCGAGAGAGAGAGAGAGAAAGAGAGAGAGAGAGAGAGAGAGAGAGAGAGAGAAGAGAGAGAGAGAGCTCTTATATGTATAGATAAAACATAGGTTTGTTTCCATTAGCTTTCCTCACCATTCATCATGATGAATTTGAAATGCAGTGTAAAAGTTTTTTTGTTTCTGTGGTCTGCTTATAAAAAATATAAAATATATTACCAACCATTGCCACCATCTTCTATTCCCAAACCAATTTCATTACCTGTAGTAAAAATAGAAATTCTGTTCACACACATGCACATACACAAACATACTCCTCCCTTCCACCCCTGCACCCACACATGGTACGGAGGATGAGTGGGACATTTAGAACGTTACAAAATGGGCTACAGATTAAAACTGTATGAACTATCAGTATAATAGAACAGTCTTTTAGGAAATGTCCTAGTAGTTACTAAGTAGAAGATATGCTTTTTTTGAAGGGACTATCCATTCCTAGAATTTTAACCACAATGTTTCACTGCTTAAATGAATTCTATTATGTTATGGTGAATAAACTTTAAAATCAGTGACCTGGTGTTGACAAATTTCTGTGATCAAAAATTAGCCTTAGAAATCAGAAAGCTAGAAAGCATATACATTCCAGATAACCAAGAAAAGGAAAGTCAAGGAAGGCATTTCTAGGTAGTGTTATCATTGAAGAAGTCAATAGCACTTGGGTAAGATTCATCTGAATGGCACGAAAAGACAAGTTTGGCTGAAGAAAAAGTAAGGCTGGAAAAAAAACATTTCTGGCCTAATACTGATACTATCTCCTTATCTGAGGCAATTGCCTGTGCCCCAATTTTCTCTGTTGTAAAATGTGTGGTAATACATATGTGTATATTTTTTCTTCTAGTTACCTCAAAGTGCTTGAGAGGTATGCACTACCTCATATATTCCCTGACAGGCCACAGGCAGATAGTGTTATGCTTATTTTACAAAATGGCAAATTGAGAATTGGGAAAGTTGAAGAGGCTTCACATAGTGGTGAGTCAGCAATGAAGACATGGAAAAACATGTCCTTTGGCTCCTGCTGCTTTATTCCTTCTGTTCTAGATTATATTACCTTTTGGAATTTTATGTGGTTTTTGTGATTGATGAATTAAAGTGCTTGCATTAAGGAGACAAAATGTAATCCAGTGTCTGCTAATGATGGTTGGTGATGAAGGCAGGAGAACACTCTGCCTCGTAGCTGGGACTCTCCTGATCCCTTTTTCAAGTGAGTGCATTGTGAGTTGTCTCCTTATTCTGAGACTTCAATTATCATTAAAAATGCTTTACTGTTTTTGTTTTATATTCTTTATGAAGGACTGGAGAAGCTATTATCTCATTTTCATTCTTATTAGGTAGATAGAGCAGATATTATGCCTGTTATATCCCAGACAGAATATAATAATGGCTGTCATTTACTGAGCACTTTGCTGGAGCCAAATTCTTTATATATTTATATTGTCTCATTTAATCATCACAGCAACCCTGTGAAGTATGTGAATTAGCTCCACATTTATATATATAAACATGGAGCTCAGAGAAGCTAAGTAATTTGTTCAAGGTCACACAGACTTAAAATTGTTAGACTCCTAAGACCCTGACACTCCATTGCACTCCATTTTCTTCAAACGATTGTCAGTATTAGTAATGGTCTCCTGAGCCTAGAACATTACTCCTATTTTTTTGTTCTCTCTCATAAAGCATACTCACAACAAACCAGTTGCTTAATTTACTAATTAACTGATTGGAACTGCTAGGCCAGTTAAAAAGTAAATATCAATAATAAGAATAGTAGCTATCACATACTTACCATGTGTCAGGCTATGATCTAAATTTTGAACAACATTAAATAACTTAAGCATCAAACCATGTACAAAGTAGTTACTGCTTATGTGGAATAGTTACTGTTGTCATCCCTAGATGAGAAAAACAGAGGCACAAGAGCTTAAGCAATTGTCTAAGGACAGGCACAGCTAAAAATATATAGAGTTCAAGATTTGAACCCAAGTTTGAGAAGCTCTTAATGAACTCTGCAGTCCTGCCTTTCAATAGAAAATTCACTTCAGCTAATATTGGCTTAGTACCTATACGCTATGCTGGTAGAAAATACAGTTCGTACACTTAGCTTACATTTCAACAGAAAACAAGGTTAAGCAGATACTCGCAATAAATGTAAACACATAGCCCATGGAGGGTAAATGTTGTATGGAAGGTATGAATAAGTTGGATTGAAATTCAATAATAAAGAAATAAGTTGTATGAGTATTGATTCGCCTTTCTAAAATAATGTACTTTATTGGGTGGATGGGTGACTTGGCCACCGGGGGAAAGCTGGTTCCATGTGTTCTAAAATAAGCAGGTTACTTGGCTAATGTTCAAACTCTAAATAGGTATGTGGGTTGTCGCTATTTGACCTGAACCAACTTTAAATTCCCAGGTGTTTTTGCATGATTTCAGTCGCTCTAAGATGAAAAATTAACTTTTCTCTAAATGTTGTGAAGTCAGAATTTAATACTGGCAAAAATACTGTGAGGCTGACAGGAAGGAGATATCGTAAGTATTATATCATTCTTTTGTCAGGGTGTTTCTCTTTTTCTAGCAGGAAGTGTTATGACTTGCCTCTTGAAGTTGCAATTGTAAGAAGAATGTTTGGGTTTCCAGATCAGCGTTCTGGGCGTGGGAGAGAAAAAAAGACAGGTTTGCTCTCGCTGTTGAAGAAGGGTAATATATTCTTAATATTATTTTGTTAAGCCTAACTCTAGATTACTGCATATTTAAGCAGAAATTTACTTTAAAAGGCTTGAAATTATTTTTTGTTTGTGGTTAAACATTTGGAGACTCTGAATCTTACTTATTAAAGTAACATCAAATTTAAGAGAAATTTTAAGTTTACAATCTAACTTGTTCTCTATATATTCTTTTCTTATTTTGAGACTAAGGGACTTTGTACATTTTAATAATTGCTTTTGAAATCCTAATTTATATCTGTATGTATCTATCAAGTAAGATGACCAAAGGTTTAAAAGACAGAAACTATTACTCTATATTTTTGGAGTTGGGGTGGGATTTCCAATGCTTTTAGTCCCTGTTAAATAGGTTTTCTATATTCTGTAAAATAGAAGATGAGGAATTGTCATGACATGTCCTGATTAGACTGGTTTCTGCTCTTACAGAATGACATATGACAAACTGTTGTCCTAGTGTTTATTTATACTTTACAAAATAAATGAAAATCATTGGTGATGAAATTTTGGTATTATTTTATAACATGGTAGTGATAGTGATTTTTGGTGCTCACAAACTCACCAGCATTTTCAACCACATGGTAATCCTATAAGTCTAATTTCTTCTTACTTCAATATAGTTAGTTACATAAATACTGACCCAGAGTTAAGGGTAACCTCTCAGTGTGGTTGTACTTCATACACCTGTATGAAGTAAAAAAGTGAAATATGAGACAAAAGAATCTAGTTTTCAATTAACAAGTACTATATTTGAGAACATACATATGCTAATACATAAGCTTTCAACTTAGTTCAAAGTCTAAGCTAAAACTGTATCTCTAGTGATTCTTGAGTTGTACATCATATTTGGTTGGAGTTGAAGTGTGTTAACTAGTTTGATCTTGCCTTAAGATCTGATGTGATGTGATGTGATGTGATGTGATATGATGTGTGTGTAGGTTGCCCTTAGCATCAATGTTAATTTTTCTAAGGAAGGGAGAATGGAAATACCCATCAGGTGTAATTTCATTAAAGAAAATTTTTTTCATAAATTATTCAGATATTTTTGAAAAGTGTCAAGGTTTACTTAGGAAATATGGAAAGGATTGGACTTTTTAAAAGGATGGTTGTACTATTTCAATCTAAGCAGTTAATACAACTTAGCTTTGTAAAGATGGGAGGAGTGGTGTCATTTTGTTGTGTCTGGGTTTGATAAAATATTCTTCATCACAAACAAAGGGGCTTTTAAAATATAATGAAGATATATATTAAATATATACAAAATTCTTTCTGGCAAGAATTTAAAGAATGTCTTCAATCTGAGTAAATTGAATTGAATGTTTCTATTATTGGAAAAGTTATTAACTTATTTTTAAATAGCCATTGCTTTAAGGTCTTGTCTTTTTTATTAAGTACAAAAAAAGAAACTTTTACTTAAAATGGAAGTATTGATATAATTCTAGAAAGGACACAAGATTGGGCACCCTTTGGATTTCAGTGACATATAAAGTATCAGTGTTTGAAATAAAGAAAGATCCATTAAAATCTAGACTAGAATAGTATTTCCAGAAAATTAAATCCTGAGATGTCTGGGGCTTGCTTTAAAATAATTCAGGAAAGAGAGGAGGGAGAAGAGTAGGAACTGGGAGTAGAAGAGAGGGGAAGAAAGGAGAGAAAAGATAGGAAGGGAGAATAGATGAAACAATTGTGGGGAAATCTTCATACATGTGGAATCTGGATGATGAGTTTATGGGCGTTTCTTGTACCGTTTTCTCTTACCTTTGTAATATATTGAAAATTTTCATAATAAAACTTAAATATAGCTTTAGTTTGGGGCATTTTACATTTATTTATAGATGTTACTTTTATCTATAAATTACAGATTTTTTAAAACATAATTTGTACATAATGTGTGTTACTGTAAAGGTCAAATGTGCTGCCTGATTGCAAAATTGTTGCAAGTAAAAACTGTTTCTGAAAAAAAAAAAACTTTCTGTTTGACTTTCAGCTAAATTCAAAAGACAGATAGAAAACATCTGAAGAGTTTTGTAGTATCTTGGCGTATTAAACAAGAGTATAGATAGTTAAAGCATGCTAACAGGCCAATTGCATGTGAAGAATGTGGGAATATTATGTCTTGACTATTTTATTCACAGCTTCCTCTAATAGAGTATGCATTCTAAAAAAAACCTATTTAGTCTGTGTTGTTTAAGTCTGTTCAGTTTCCCTACTTGCCTCCATCAGAGTTTTTCAACAAACATTTAGTAGGTGCATTTTATTGTAAGCCAAGATACAGTCAATAAGGTACAAACCCTGCTTTCAAGGAGCTCACAGACTAGTGGAGGAAATAGAGAAGTAGATGGTCATCATACACTGAAAGGGCAGGGGCTACAGGAATTGAAGAAAGGGAGTTACTGGTTAACAACTATGACTCTATGGTGCATCTCCTTTTAAACAAACAGAAAATTTGAGACGACTTAGTTGTAGGTATTAGAGAAGTAGAAAGAGAGCTAAGGTAGCCTCGTTTAACTTAGTCTCCCATGTTAGTTTGCAAATAACAGCCATCTCTGCTCCCCTGTTCTCTTAATAACCCTTCATACTTCTCTCATGTATATGCAGGGATTGTTAGAGCAGCCTACATGCGAGGTACCAGTCTCTTTTTCACATTAAATAGTAAGTTAATGTTTACCTCTCCTTAAAGTTTTTGAATAAATCCACGACAAAATTGCAGTTACAGATAGGCTGCTACTTGGGGTTGGATAAAGGGTAGAAGAAGCCTTCAGTCACTGATAGAGACTTCCAAAGTTTGCTTCTCATTGATTTGGAATTTGAAACATATTTTATCATGGAAATAGTAGGTTAAGGTTTTCCAGGTCACTTAACAAGTGTCTCTGAAATGGTATACCATGTTACCAGAAATGTTACGTTTAGTGTTCATGTTTTTTTAACCTAAATGAGTTGTAGAAGCATAGTTGCTAAATATATCTAGATTTCTGTTCCATCAACCAGTTGCTTTATTCTCTAGTCCTGAATACTGTATAGCCTAACAGCATATATAACAGTGCCTCATGGGAAAATACTGTCAGTATTATTTGCGTCATCTAGTAATGTCCCCTATTTAATTTTACCAATTTGCGGCTGAAATGTCAAGTAGAATTACTGAAATATCTAGGCTTGAAAAACAACCTCACTAAGTAAAAGTATGCTGTACATGTTGTCATAAACGTTTGCTCTCCACATTGACTATAATCAGGAATTTTTAAATAATGCTGAGATGCTATAGAATAATGAACAGAAAAATTTTTTACAGCTTCCTTCCTCCTTCTACTTTAATCTTTCCTAAACTTTCAAGACTAGGAACCTGTGACATATGTGAGGGTGTTTAGAGTTTGACTAAGTTGTTTTGACTTTCGGAATAAGAAATCATTAAATTAAGAAAGATGCATATAACCTCTTAAGCTATTACAATTACTCCTTTATCAATATTCTATTAAAGTTTTCTAGAAAGAAGCAAACAAAGCTTCAAACCACTTGCTCCTTGAGAAAAATCAATTGTAAGTTTTACAAACAAATCAATAAAAAAACTATGAGTACCATAATGATGGCTTAGGAATGAAAAAAAATGAAAAGTAAATCACATAGATACTTCAGTGTTTGGTCATGTTTATACTAACACTAAGTTACTAGCACTGATACAGTAGGAGTAATTATCACAGTACTTATCTTTTAAGAGGCTAAACTTAAGCAATATTAAATACTGTGAAGACATGTGTCATATATAGGAATAATGTGCCAAAGAGAAGGTAAGCATTTATGTCCTTATTTTTTTAAAGTATGGTCTTTTTGAGGAGACCAGGCAAAATGGCATAGATGGTAGTAGCACTGTACATCTCCTCTTGCAACCACATCAAAGTTGTGACGGAACATGGAGCAAAACAGCAAGCAGAGCTGCCTATGGTCTAGATAAACAGAATCCCTACAACTGGGGAGAGAAATAAAATCACCCTGAAACAGTTGGAAGTAGGAGGGAGTGAAGATGTGAGGCTACTCGGTCTCTAGGTGCTGAGTGGGACAGAGGCTACAGCAGGTGGACACTCCTCTTAAAGGTGCCATGTCTGCAAATGGACTTTCATGGTGATGGACTCGCTTGCTCTGAGCACCAGCTCCAGGTGGGCTACTGGGAGGGAGCGCAGAGAGGAGACACCAGGGACTTATAAAGGGACAATGAGTTATAGCAGTGAGGGCCGGAGGCAAGGCTTTCTCCCAGGCAGAATGCCAGTGGTATCCATTGTTCCTCTGTTGAGCCCTCCCACCTCCCAGTGCTTGGACTCAGTGCCACTGTAGCTGATAACAGAGGTCACTCTACCCATAAGATACCCTGAAACTCCATGTCCTCCAATTCGCGGCCCTACCCAAGCCACATCCATTTGTGTCTTCAGCGAGTCCTGTGCAACTTGCTAAGCAGCTCCGAGATCCACAAATGGCAGCTAACCTCATTTTCTGAATTGGCTTCTTAAGACACGGATAAGCACAGCATCGGCAGATTGCTTGCTGAATCTTAACAGGTGGCTCCAGAGGGCACAGGCTGGGGCTAAACTTGATTTGCAGCTGAACCCCTCTCGGGACTGTGCCACTGGACACCTATTACACAAAGCCACGCTAATAAGACCAGGAGACTTAAGAGCTTTCATTAATATGTAGAAACAGACACAGAAAGGCAGCCATAACTGGAAGATCAAGAAGCAGAAATCATATGAAAAAACAGGACAGAGATCTAAGGATAATGGAGTCAAGCAATCTAACAGATGCAAAGTTCAAAACACTGGTTATAAAGATGCTCAATGAACTTAGGGTAAGTGTAAATGAAATCAGTGAGAACTTTAACAAAGAGATTTTTTTTAAAAACATAAAAATGGAAATTATAAAAGGGAACCAGTCAGAAATGAAGAACACATTATCTGAGATTAAGAGTATATTAGAGGGAATCGACAGAGTGGAGAAAGAAGAGGATCGAACCATCAATATAGAGGATGGGGAAGCCAAGGACATCCAATCAGAATGGCAAGAAAAAGAAGCCAAGAATATAATAATAGTTTAAAAAGCCCATGGGAAAGATTAAATGTAAAACCATCCATGTTATAGGGGTATATGAAGGAGAAGAGAGAGAACAAAAATTTGAAAACTTATTTGAAGAAATAATGATGGAGAATTTCACTAATGTGAGGAATCTAAGGATCAAAAAGAACAAATTAATCAAAAACAGACTCACAAATGTAGAAGACAATCTGGTGTAGCCAGAGGGAAGTGGGGTTGGGGGACTGGGAGAATGAAGTGAAGGGTTAAAGAGGTCAAATTTGTAATTGATAGATGTTCACGATAATGGGAATGTGGCATAGGGAATGCAGTCAGCATTAATTTAATGGCTAAGTGTAGAGCCAGAAAAGAGAAAGAACAATCAGGGGATTGTTTCATAAACTATATATAAATGTCTAACCTATGTACTGTATACTTAAAACTAATAATAAAATTAAATTTTTTTTAAAAAAGAAATAATGATGGTAAACTTCCCTAACCTGGTGAAGGAAATAGACATACAACCCAGGAAGCTCAGAGATTCCCAAAAAAAGATGAACCCAAAGACGCCCACACCAAGATACATCATAATTATTAAAATGCCAGAGGTTAAATACAAGGAGAGAATCTTAAAAGCAGCAAGAGAAAAGCAGTCAGTTACCTACAAGGGAGCACCCATAAGACTGGCAGCTGATTTCTCAAAAGAAACTTTGTGGGACAGAAGGGCTTGGCACAAAATACTCGACGTGATGAAAACCTAAGATCTGAATCCAAAAATACTTTAACCAGCAAAGCTACCATTTAGAGTTGAAAGACAGATAGAGAGCTTCCCAGACAAAAATAAGCTAAAGGAATTCATCAACACCAAGCCAGTATTACAGGAAAAATGTTGCAGGGACTTCTTTAAGAAGAAAAATATGTATCAAAAATGTGAATAAAGAAGGGTTATTACTACATATCTTATAAACAAGTACCTCAAATGGAAAAGAATTAAGTGCTCCAACCAAAAGATAAGATGGCTGAATGGATAAGAAACAAGACCCCTACATATTCTGATTACAAGAGGCTCACTTCAGGAGCCACTGCTGTCTTTGTCTACACCACAACCATGCTGTCCTACACCGTCGTCTACTTCCCTGTTGGAGGGCGCTGCAAAGCCATGTGCATGCTGCTGGCTGAAGAGGGCCAGAGCTGGAAAGAGGAGGTGGTGACCAAGGTAACCTGGCTACAGGGCCCTCTCAAGACCTCCTGACTATACGGGCAGCTCCCCAAGTTCCAAGATGGAGACCTCACCCTGTACCAGTCCAATGCCATCCTGTGCCACCTAGGCTGCTCCCTCAGGCTGTATGGGAAAAGACCAGCAGGAGGCTGCCCTGGTGGACATTGTGAATGACAGCAAGGAGGACCTCTGCTGCAAATATGTCACCCTTATCTACACACTACTAAGCGGGCAAGGAGGACTATTTGAAGGAGCTGCCGGAGCACCAAAAGACTTTTGAGACCCAGCTGTCCCAGAAGAGGGTTGTGGGCGGGGCAGCAGCCTTCGCTGTGGCAACCAGATCGTGACCAACCAGATCTTCATTGAGTAAAACCTGCTGGACTTGCTGTTGAATCACCAGGTCCTGGCCTCCAGGCTGCCTGGACTCCTTCTCCCTGCTCTCAACCTACATGGCTTACCTCAGCGCCCAGCCCAAGCTCAAGGCCTTCCTGGCCTCCCCTGAGCACGTGAACTTGCCCATAAATGGCAATGGGACAGTGAGAGCTTGTGGCACCCCCAGAAGGAGGCAGGGGCTGCCTGCCAACCAACCCTTCCCTAGAACTAATAAAATTCCCAAGAGAGGGGAAAAAAAGAAGAATCGCTTCAGATTAAGAGACACACTCAGACTAAAAGGAAGGGGATGGAAAAAGATATTGCCTTGATGGACGTAGAGAGTATTTTGCTGAATGAAGTAAGTCAGATAGAGAAAGACAAATACCACATGATTTCACATACATGTGGAATCTAAAGAACAAAATAAATGACGACAAAAACAGAAACAAACTCATAGATAACAGGAAATATTTTGAGAGCTACTAGATGGGAGGGGAGTTGTGGAGATGGTGAAAAGGGGCAAAGGGATTTAGAAATACAAATGAATAGTTACGAAATAGTCATGGAGATATGAAGTGTTAGCATATGGAAAAATGTCCCAGCTGGACTGTCCTCACATCCACTTATATAACTATAGGCAGAAGTCTATAATTAAATTGCTAAACTTTGTGGCTATATTTTTTTAAATGCTGTGAGAGTTGAAGAGAAAGAGTAGGGGTGTGGAGTCATTGGGAAACATGCTTTGGGAGAGGAGGAAGCATCTGCTGAACCTTGAAGTGGTGAGTAGAATTTGGATAAGGAAAGAAAAATAAAGGGAGGGCGTTATAAGTATGAGAAATAGATACAGAGAGAGGGAGTTCTTCCTAGGAGAGAGAGAAAGAAGGAGGGACAGGATAAAACAAAAGATACTGATATAACAGTTAACAGGACATGTTTGGGAGGATGGTTATGAAAAAGCTAATTTTGAGTGTTGGTGAAAGGTAAAACTGATTAGATGTGGGTAGTAAGGTCACTCTAGAGGATCTTGGAATATCAGTCAGAGATTAGATAATCTTTTAAGGTGTAAGCAATTATAGCTTTCTACAAGAAGACTGACATGATGTAAATGGTTGCAGGTATTAGTTTTGTGGCACCCTCAAAATGCATTTGGTATAATATTGAGAATTGACTGTGCCCATGCATTATACCAAATCCTATGGTGAATATAGAGATAAGTGAGCTGTATTTTTACTCTAATAAAGTTACATTCTTGTTGGGGAAATAAATTCATTCAATAAGTCTTTGTTGAGGAGGCTATATAACATTAACAGTTGAGGGTATTGACTTTGGTGTTAGACAGACCTGGGTTTGAGACCTGACTCTACCTTTTTGTGAGACTTTATGCAAGTTACTCAAATTCTTGAAATCTGTTTGCTTTTCTGTAAGATGGGAATAACAGCAGTATCACCTGGTTCATAGAAGTTTTCTGAGAAGTAACTTGCATAATGTATATAAAGCATTTAGTATGGTCCATGTAAATAATAACTCCTCTAATCACAATATTTAGTTCCAGACACTAATGTCGATGTTAATTAAATGTCATTTTCAAACCAATAAAATAAAAATAATCAGTCTTCCATAGATGTAAAACTTACAGTGATGTTATTATATTGTCTCATTATTATTACTTACTCTGTAGACACTGTAATGGGGCTGGGAATATGAGGATGAATGGGATGTGGTATCTTCCATCGTATAACTTTGTATAATAGTATTAAATGCTGTCATTGTGGCAATTATATTTTCCCATTTGAAAACTGGTTCATATGGTCTGAGAGTAAAAAAAAAAGATATTTTAAATTGGAGTTATCTAAAGAAACCCAGCACCAGCTGTAATAGAAGAAAACACAGTTCTTTGAGAGTACTGTGAGGAGAGAATTTTTTATCTCTAGTGGCAACAATCTGAAAAGACGTCCCTAAAGATGTTCTCGAAGAGTAGATAGGAGATGGGTAAATAACATTGCACAAAGGACTGTAGGTGGGAAAATATATGGCCTGCTTGGGGAATGGGGTATTTTTTTTTAGTTAAATAAATAGGTTTCATTATGAAACAATAGTGGAATGGTAGAAAGTTTCCTTCTGATTATATTTAAATAGAAATAGAAAACTCAAGGTATTTAACAGAAATAATATTTGTGATGAGAGAAAACAACTTCATTAAGTAGAAAATAAGACAGGTTGAGGGAGCAAGGATAAATACAATGGTTATAACATTAAGCAGTAATCAGCTATATTCAGCTTCTAGTGGTTTTTTTTTTCAATTACAGTTGACATTCAATATTATACATAGTGGTTACATAGTGGTTAGACATTTACGTAATTTATGAAGTAATTCCCCCCAATTAGTCTAGTATCCACCTTGGCACTACACATAGTACAATATTATTGACTACAGGGAATGGGGTATCTTTATATAGAGTGTGATTCAGTATGTAATAGGATGTAACTTTGGAAAGATAAGCATGTATCAATACAGAAAACTGTTAGGCCTTAAACATTGTGCTTAAAAGTTGGAGCTTCTTCTGGCATGGAATAAATCATATATCTGCACTTTAGGAAGGTAGCAGTGTTAAGATTACACTAGAGAGGGAGACAAGACTGTAGATAGATCAGCTAAAAGGTTTTTGGAATAAAGGCAGCTATGAAGTGATGAAAGGGCATGATGAAAGAATCCAGAATGCTTAGTGATTTACTTCACTAAATAAACCACTTTATTTCTTGTGGCCAAACTTCAGTCTTAAATTGGTAAATCTGGAGACTGAGTGAAAGTGGGTAAGTTGAAGAGGAGAACTGATTTAGCAGGAAAAATAGTTGAAAGGAAGTGGGGGAAATAATATGGCTATAAATTCAATTGTAGACTCTCAGATTTCCCTGACTAGAATCCTCCACTGACCTTCATTCTCCCTTGGCCAGTGGGTCAAGTCCACATTCTGACTGTAACCCTTCTAAACTAGACCTGACCTTCTGTTCCAATTGTCTTTGTCACAAACCCTAGGCACAATGCTCCAACCACACTGTCTTTCTCCAGCTCCAGAATGCCTTTATTAAAGTGTGACATCTGTCTGAGGAATTCCTACTTATTTCTAAGATAAAGTTCAAAAGTTACTTTCTCTGGAAAACCCTTTTTGATGCCCACCACTCAGTAAATATGATGATGGTAGTACGATAAACTAATACTGTGTTCATTTTTCCACCTCTTTACCCCACTAAACAGTATACTCTTTGAGAAAAGACAATTTGGGTCCTGATTCTCTATATCTGCAGCACCCAATTGGCGCTGCCTGGTACATACTAAGCCTTCAATTAAGGCTCAACTATACATGAATGAGTGGGTGAATATAGTAGACATTCAAGTTGAAATCTTCTAAAGTCATTCAGAAACACAGGACTGGAGCTTGAGTACTCATAGTAAGAGTAGGTGAGCTGTGGCTCACAGAGTGTTACACGCCCATCTGACCTGGAGACTAGTGCTGTTGACTTGCCTAACTAGGGAGGAGGAAGGATGGTGGTTTCTGTTGGTAGAGGTAGGTATGTGAAGTGTGGGTGTTCCAAAGCCCTGCCTGTTTTGGATGGAAGAATGGGATAAACACATACCTTTTTGTTGACCACCGTTGAATTGTTCATACATAGCAGTGACTGTGGTGTTTTTTTCACATTATAGTAAAATAATATATTCTTCCATGTTTTGTACACTCTTTGTTGCTCTCTTCATGATACAAGCTTAAGTATACGTTGCCAAAGCTCTGATTTAAATAATGAGCCTTGCTCTACCACTTCTGATTACCTGGCACACTAGTAGCTGGGAGTCTGTGTTGAATATATCCTGCTATTTTCTTTTAGTTGCCTTTCAATTTTGAGAAAATAAAAACATAAAGTTCATTATCAACTCTTGATTATCCTGGGGAGAATTTACCAATGTGTGTGCCCTGCCTCCTAGTTCAAATGGTACTGATTGATATAGATTAGTAAATAGATTATTCAGTCAGCTGCATTTCTATAGTGAATCCCCTTAGGGGATGAAAAAGGGTACCCCTCCTCGTCTCTGTCAAATACCTTTCAGAATTTAAGTAATAGTTTCAGGTAATTATTTGCAGGTACACCTTTCTCAACAAAGATTTGTGCTCAGGGTTTAAAGTGTAGTTAAATAAGCCAGAGGAGTGGTTGCATAATTGCCATATTGTTAGTCAAACTCCATAATTAGGGATGACTTCATAGGCATAAGATTCCTCTATGGGTGACGCCCTGAATTCAGACCGTGTTGTACACCATATCCTTTTATGAATAAACAAACAAGGTTTTGTTTGCTTTTGTTTTATTCCCTTATTTGAAAATCTGTTTTCCTGTGTCTCATCTGTTTAGGGAGAGGGTGTGCTTTTTCCTGCTACTTTTCCCTTTATAGAGAACGCAGGCATAGGAGCTAGAGACAGATCAAACTGTTTTACAAATGAGAGAGCTCAGAAAAATGCAGAGACCCTGGAAGGTTTTATGTTTGTTAGTAAATTTAAATGTTGATATCAGCTCTCTGTCAATCTCTGTGTCTCTGTGTAAATAAAATTCACTTTTATGGGAAGACAGATGAGGGGAAGTCAGATTTTCTTTTTGCTTCTCAATCACATAATATGAGTTTGAGGTTAAACTTTTATTCAGCAAGTTTTATTTATTTTTCACTTCTTCACATTTTTTAGCATTAATTTTTAAAATATACTTTTTCCTGTCTTTATTGAAATAGATAATTAGTTGCTTGTATTTACATTGTACAATTCAATGAATTTCTTTTTTCAATTATAATTGGCATACAATCATACACCAGTTTCAGTTGTATAGCATAGGGATCAGAGATCCACATAACTCACAAAGTGATCAGCCCACCAAATGTAGTACCCTTCTTCCCCCTTACATATTTATTACATACAACATTATTAACCATCTTCCTCATGCTATACCCTACATCTCCACATCTATTCTGCAACTATCCATTTGGACCTCTTAAACCATTTGTCTTTCTTTGACCCCGACAACGGTCCTCCCATCTAGTATCTCTCTAAATATTCTCTGTATCTATGAGTTTATTTTTTCTTTTGTTGCTGTTGTTGTTGTTCATTTTGTTCTTTAGATTCCACATGTGTGAGAAATCATGCGATATTTGTCTTTCTCTGTCTGACCCATTTTATTGAGCGCAATACCCTCTAGGTCCATCACGGCAATATCTATTTCCATCCCCTTCCTTTAAGTATCTGTGTGTCTTTTAATCTGAAGTGAGTCTCTTGTAGGCAGCATATGTAGGGGTCTTGTTTTTCTTATCCATTCAGCCATTCTATCTTTTGGTTGGAACGCTTAATTCTTTTCCATTTGAGGTAACTTGATAGAAATGTAGTTGTTACCATTCCTTATTCCTGTTTTTGATGCATGTTTTTTTTTTCTCTTAAGAATTCCTTCCAAAATTTCCTGTAATACTGGCTTGGTGTTGATAATTCCTTTAGCTTATCTTGGTCTGGGAAGCTCTTCATCTGTCCTTCGACTCTAAATGATAGCTTTGCTGGATAAAGTATTCTTGGTTGTAGATCCTGGGTTTTCCTCACGTCATATATTTTGTGCCAAGCCCTTCTGTCCTGCATAGTTTCTTTGGAGAAATCAGCTGCCAGTCTTATGGGTGCTCCCTTGTAGGTAACTGACTGCTTTTCTCTTGCTGCTTTTAAGATTCTCTCTTTGTATTCAACCTCTGGCATATTAGTCATGATGTGTCTTGGCGCGGGACTCTTTGGGTTCATTTTTTGGGGGGCTCTCTGAGTTTCCTGGGGATTTATGTGTATTTCCTTCACCAGCTTAGGGAAGTTTTCCATCATTATTTCTTCAAATAGCTCTTCAACATCTTGTTTTCCTTCAGGTGCCCTTATGACACGGATATTTTTACCTTGAATAGTGTCCCATAGGCTCCTTAAATTACTATTATAGTCTTGGGTTCTTTTTTCTTGCCATCCTGATTGAGTGTCCTTGGCTTTCCCATCCTCCGTATAGGTCATTTGATCCTCTTTTTATTCACTTCGTTTATTCCAGTTAATATACTTCTCATCTCAGATAATGTGTTCTTCATTTCTGACTGGTTCCCTTTTAAATTTCCATTTTCATTTTTATGTTTTTTTATCTATTTGTTGAAGTTCTCACTGAATTCATCTATACGTCACATAAGTTCATCGAGCATCTTTATAATCAGTGTTTTGAATTCTGCATCTGTTAGGTTGCTTGACTCCATTATTCCTGGATCTCTGTTCTGTTCTTTCATATGGTTCCTGCTTCTGTCCTCCATTTTTGCTGCCTTTCTCTGTCTGTTTCTATGTACTAAGCAAAGCTCTCAAGTCTCCCACTCTTGTTTAGGATGGCTTTGTGTGGAAGGTGTGCAGTGGCACAGTCCTGAGAGGGATTTGGCTGCAGGCCAAACTTAGCCCAAGCCTCTACCCGACCAGGGCCACCTGTTGGGTTCAGCAAGCAATCCACAGATGCTGCGCTTAAAGTTGCCTCAAAAGGCCACGCCAGAAACGAAGTCAGCCGCCACCAGCGTGAGTCTAGGCGCTGCTCAGCAAGGGGCACCTGACTAAGCGAGGACACACCTGGATGTGGCTTGGGTGTCGCTGTGAGTTGGGGGACGTGGAGTTTCAGTGAATTTTTTGGGCGGAGCGACCTCTGTTATCCAGTTTGATGAAGTCTCCGCTATGGCAGCGCTGAGTCCGCACACTGGGAGTGTGTGTGGGGGGCAGGGGGCTCAACAGAGGAACAACAAGATACCGCCAGCGCTTCTGTACTCACAAGTCTTGCCTCGGCCCTCTATTTGCCTCACTCCGACAACTTGGTGTCTCTCTGTAAGTCCCTGGTGCCTCCTGTGCACGGCTGAATCGGTACTGGTGCTCAGAGGGAGCAGGTCCATCACTGCGAAAGTCTGCTTGTAGACACGGCCCCTTTAAGAGGCGTCTGCTGCTGCTGCTGCTGCGGTCTCTGTCCCAGTCAGCCGCTTGGACTAGGCAGCTTCACGTCCTTGCTCCGCCTACCTTCTGTCAGTTGCTGGGTGATTTCTTAGTTTTCTCCCTAATTGTATGGCTTGTTCATCTAGATCCCAGGCGATTTTCCTTGCTGTTTGCTCCTGTCACAACTTTGATTTGGTCACCAGAGGGATAAACAGAGCCTCTGTCATCTATGCCATTTTCCGCCTTTCTTCTTCACCTTTTGCATTGCTCAAAAAAAATATGTAAATTACAAGGAATGTAACAATACTGACAAATTGTTGGCTATTTTTAAAAGTGGTCCTGAAATATTTAAAGTAAAATTTGTAGTTTTTAAAAAATATCTCTTGGCCTCTCTTCAGGGTGTTTTGAAACTGGCCTTATGAAGGAGCCTAATTAAGTCATGGGTAAAAGTGGCTGACGGGTTTTTTTAGGCTTATCCTCAAATTACTTTGACTAAAGGCTTACAATTTTTATACCTGAAGGAGCTCTATTATATTCTGTAGTCAATAATTATAAGGCAAGTGAGATAACTGCATATATCTCAATTAAAAGTTTCTTAATAGAACTTATACCTTATATTTATATAGTCTCTCACAATTACTTAGGCATTCATTTATTCCCATTCTCTTTCATTGAGGATTTGAAGTTGTTGTATAACACTTTATAGTTTACAATGTGCCTTTATATATGCCATTTTTAATCTTCATAGGACCCTGGGAAAGTGGGTATTACTCATCACTATTTTCAAATGAGGAAACAGAGGCTCAGCAAGATTAAATAAAAGGAAATAACAGAGCTGGGTACTAAGTCATGTTTTCTGATTCCACACCCAAAAGTCTTTCCATTATAACATATGTCCTTTGGTGAGAATCAGCAGCTTGTTGCAAGGGTTTGGGATTGAATTAAGTGTCTACAGTGCAATGTGATGTCAAATCCTCTGTTTTGCTTCATAAGCCCCAGTCTGGGATGTTTTATTTGCTGTGAGGAGTACAATGCCCCATGAATAGTAACAGATTTGTAACAGATTGTAATATTTTAATTTTTTAAAATCTGTTCATGCTACCTACCTGATCTTTCCTAAATTATTATATATGATGTTTTCTCCCAAGATAGTACTTAATTGCTCAGTTTCCTTAAGATTCTATGAATACTGTGAGTAGTCTTAAGGACAAGACTTTTTTATTCATAGTGGGAAAAAAATCTGCATTAAATAGCTTAATTAGCTACCAGTCAAGATGGAAGAGTAGGTAAATGTGCCTGCCCCCTCTTACAACTACATCAAAATGACAACTAAAACTACAGAATATCCATCATTAGGAGTCACCTGAAGTCCAGCTGAACAAAAGTCCTACAACTGGGACACACAGAAGAGGCCACCTCTAGACTGGTAGGAGGGGCAGAGGCAAGAACAGGCTGATCCCACACCTACATGTGGCGGATGAGAATCGGGAGGGATATCTCAGTTGTGGAGGGTCTACCTGGTGGAAGGAGGGGTCTGGACCCACACCAGTCTCCCTAAGCCAGAGTTCCAGTGCCGAGAAGTCTCCAAAATTTGTGGCTGTGAAAACCAGCAGAGATTGTGGCTGAGTGAGACGGAGGGCTGGTTGAGTTGCAGACATTCTTCTTGTGGGGCCCAGAGGCAGACATACTCACTGACAGATTCACTCAGTCTGAGTTCTGGTGTAGGGGCACGAGCTGGAGGGCCACCAGAGACATACAGGGTGGAACTGAGTTGTCTGATTCAGGGCAAAAGCTGGAGGAGCAGATTTCTCCCAGACAGAAGTGTTGGCAAAATCCATTGTTTCTTTGTTGAGCCCTCCCCTCTCCCAGCATGCAGGCACTGGTGGGCACCATATCTAAGTCTCCATCAACCTAGCTTAATGCTGGTTGCCCTGCTCTGGTGATCCCTGAAAATTGCATGCTACTTAACTTGGAGGCTGCCTTCAAGAGACTCACTTCAGATCAAAGACACACTCAGACTGAAAGTAAAAGGATGGAAAAAGATATTTCATGAAAATGAAAACAAATAAAAAAGCAAGAGCAGCAAATACTTGTACACGATAAAATAGATTTTTTAAAAAGGCTATACCAGAAGACAAAGAAATACCCAGCAATCCTACTTCTGAGTATTTATCCAAACAAACCCAAAACACTACTTCAAAGGAACATATGAATCCATAGGTTCATTGCAGCATTATTACAATAGCCAAGATATGGAGGCAACCTTGGTGTCCTTCAGTAGATTAATGGATTTAGAAGAGGTATACATATTTACAATAGAATATTACCCAGCCATAGAAAAAATGAAATATTGCCATCTGCAACAACATGGATGGTCCTAGAGGATATTGTGCTGAGTGGAGTATCTCAAACAGAGAAAGACAAATGCCTTGTGACTTCATCCACATGTGAAATCTAAAAACTAAATAAATAAATAAATAAACCAAAAACAACTCATAGATACAGTGGACATTTTTATGCTTGCCAGATGGAATGGGGTTGGGAGATGGGTAAAAAAAGTGAAAGGATTAAGAAATACAAATTGGTAGTTACAAAATAGTCATTGGATATGGAGTATTGCATAAGAAATATAGCCAATAATATTGTAATAACTATGTATGGTGTTAGACAGGTACTAAATTTATCAGGGTGATCACTTTGTAAGTTATATAAATGTATAATCACCATGTTGTATACCTGAAACTAAATATACCATTGTATGCCAACTGTCATTGAAAAATAAAAAAAAAAATTTAAATAGTTTCACTTAAAAATTGTGATTTTTATTACCTAAAACTTATATTGTAAGCCTTTTAAATTTGACTTTATATTTCTTAGTTTTAGCTCAGTTACTTCAGGGTAATATTTATGTATTTTATTTCAAATAATTATAAATAAATGAAATTGAGTTAATTAAGCGAAAGACTCCTAAATTAAACTATTCTATTGTCCTGAACCAAACTTGCCTGGAAATGTTGTTTTGGTGATATTTGCATGTTGCAGTTATTTTTATTCTTATTCAGGTATGCCTCAATGTCTCCTATAAATGAAAAATCTGAGTTATAGGTGTAGAAAAAGTCACTTTAGGCTTTCATTAAGACAATTAGACAGGAATAAGAAGTTAGAAAGCTTGAAAGTGTATTTGGGGTTTTTTAACACTGTTGTATTAATATGTTTTAATTATATTAAATTAAAATTTTATTTAAAATATATTAAAAAATTATAGTACATTGAAATCATTTCTATGAGATATAAATATTTCCTATGTTGTAGAACAAATAAACTGCATTCCTGGCCTACCTGAGAAGTAATTAATAATCCTTACCAGTCTCCAGAGTCTTTTTCCTTCTATATTCTTTTATTGCAGCCAGTAATTCACTTTGTGTTGAATTATGATTATTTACATTTGCCTTCCCAAGATTGTAAATACCTTGAGAGTAGGAACGAGGCATCTAATGATGCCTAAAATATTGGTTAAAATCTCATGAGGATAGAGGTGTATATGTATTGGGAGGGGTATGAAGAAGAGGGAAAGAAATTTCTCCCCTGTTCAGCCCTGCTGCCTGTAAAGGGGAGAAGTGGAAGGACTTAATCAGAACTCACTGGTCAGCAGGAATGAAGTGGGGATGGCAAGGGGATGTGGTGATTTTGTCCAGAATCATCTTTGTCTAATTTTATTCTGTATAGAAATGATATGGTAGTATGAGAATAAAATCAAATGTCTTTTTTTTGACTCACATATTTTAGATTATTCCTAACTCACAAACTGCCCAAAATGGAAAGGGACCTTTAGATATAAAGGAGAGGCCACATATTTTGGATTTTCTGAGGCAGTTTCACTTTCAAACTTTCTGTACCATTGTTCTATGTGGTATAGTTCATGGAGATGGGTAATAATGTCATATCAAAAACATCATTACTTAAAATATGCATAAAGAAAAATTAGAATAAATTTATATAGTATTTATGTAATCAGAAGTGCTGAACATCATATTACTAAAATACGGAATACTTTTAAAATATTACCATTGGGTTGCAGCTTATTTATGAAAAATCATTTTTTATGCTTAATGTTTAAAATGCCCAACTTCATATCTAACTAAAGATTTTTATTTTATAGATTCTAAGACTATTCAGAAAAATTTTTTTTCCACCTTATCTACTGAAAAGTTTGTAGTGGCACCTTAATATCTTAGGTAAGAAAAGTTTATGAATGGGCATTTTTTAAATACCAGTCATAATAAATATGTATTGCATTATGGTGGAAACTTAGTTAAATAGTTCAATATGGTCATTTAAAACTTCCCAGGGATTTGAGAAACCTGGGTTTGAATTCCAGCTCCATGGCCTTCTGAGCCTAAGATATCTAATAAGAAACAAAGAGGTTTAAGAATATTTATCTCAGAAGGCACTTTTGAGTGTTCAGGGAATTAATATGAATATGAATTATCTAATGTAGTGCTTGGAACATAGTTGTAGAGTGGATGAATTTATTAAAGTACTATTTTATTGAGTATCTTACTATGTGTCTGGGACTGTGATAAGTTCTAGAAATGACAACTATGGCTGTGAAAAAGACAAATGTGGTCTAGCTTTCCCTTGAGAGCTACTCTCTACTGAGTATTAATTAAGCTTAAGGCCAAAAAGATGAGTTAGTGAGTAGTTTTTTTAACTTTTAATAAAGAATGTCTAAAAACAATAAATATAAGATCCCAAATTTGCATTTTGTACTGTATAGTTAGTGAATTTAACACACAGAATACTCTGAAAAGCCAACACATTCAGGGCAGTGAAACTTTTTTTTTTTGATACATTACTGATGGATATATGTCATTATGTAATATTTGTCAATACCCATAGCATATACAAAACCAAGAGTGAACCTAATGTAAACTATGGACCTTGTGGGATTATTATGTGTTAATGTAGGTTCATCAATTATAACAAATGTACCAGTCTCGTGCAGGATGTTGATAATAGGAGAAGCTTATATGTGAGTGCAAGGGCATACATGGAAACTGAACTCTGTACTTTCTGTTCAATTTTGCTGTGAATCTAAACTGTTCTAAAAAACAAAGTCTTTAAAAAAGACATTTTTAAAGCCAAAAAAAGCCACACGTAATTGTTTTCATTTCCTGTCTCCAAAATTGTTAATAGGTTTGTGTATAGGGATTGTCCATTGTGATACAGACCTCCTTTCTCTATTGCAGAGCTCAGGAAGGTCCAGATCATAAATATTGTGTGCCAAGAGGCAAAATCAAGAATATTATATTATTGATAGCAAAGATATAATATATTATTTCCACAAATTTTTACTGGTAAAATTCAAATTATATAATAATTGAGTGCGTATTTTAGTAATATAGATATATTTATGAGAAGAATGGAATTTGTGAGGGGAGGATAACATTTCACTGGGGTTCAAAAGTTAATGTGCCTTTTCATCAAAATTTACTGCAAATGTTTGTTTATCTATAAAAAAAATACTTACTTGTAAGGCAATACAAAAAAAGGTGGTGGTCCAGATTTGGTCCATAGGCCATAGTTTATCTACCCTGTTCTATTGGTGAAATTGTTAAAAAAATCAGAAAGGATGTAAACTCAATAAGTTATGTGTACAAGGATATGTTTTTTACCACACACTTGTGTGTACTTCTGTATCAAATCCAAGTATAATTTGTTGTAATTGACTCCTCCTTTAATGGGAGTGATTGGGAGGAGTCAGTATGCTATTTAAAAATCAGTGTTTTCACAATTATTTTAAAGTGGCTTAATGGAAAAATTGGTAACTGTGAGGTGATGGATGTGTTAACCAACCTTACTGTGGCGATCATTTCACAATATATACATATATCAAATCATCAGAAGTTATACAATATTATATGACAATTATATTTCACTAAAGCTTGAAAATGGAAATAAACAGTAAAATAAATAAATTGCTTAATGGAAAAGTTATACTTTACATGAATCTTTGGTCATGTCATTTTGACTTAGTTTTGGCACATATAACCAAAAAAAAATTCTATTAAGTATCTTTCCTGTCATTGCCAGGATACCTTGGCACTTCCTTATACTCTTTGAATGTAATGTAAGATTTTGTCCTTGCAAGGGAAATTCAGAAACATTTTTTTCTGAGTAACTTTTGGTAAATGCTGACTTCTCATTTATTTTTTTTCAGCTGTAGCTACTAATATGGGAACCTATTTAGATGGTTTTGGTAGTTTGCAAGTCTCTTTAAATTATTACTAAGATGAGCATTTTGCAGAATTGCTTATAATATACATATTCATCACAAAAAGTTTTTAAAGTCTGAAACTTTTTAAATTTTTCCTTAGATCTTCTATAAATGGACGAGATGTCTACCACTCAGATTTCCAAAGATGAGCTTGATGAACTCAAAGAGGCCTTTGCAAAAGTTGGTAAGTATTGTTTTGTAGTGTAACTATGGAAAAGCTATTTTTATTTGGCCCTAACCAAAGTTATTTCTCTAAATATTTACAGGAATAGTTAATCTCAAGCCTTAGGGCAAGATAGTTAAAATCAATGGGATAAAGTTTTAGAAGCTACACTTTAAACTGTATTATTCCTAATTATCTAATATGGTATCTAATATGGTCCAAGGTTTTTAGTCAAGGGTCCTAGTCCTTAATTGGGTCTGCTGTGACTCCCGAAATTTTTAGACAACTTTTGTGTTATCATATTTAGTCTATCATATTTTTCTTAGAAGCAGATTTAGAGCTTTCACTATATTCTCAAAGGGATGTGTGACCTCTGAAAATGTTAAGAACCATTAAATACTATTTTAGTCTTCCCTATTTAGCTTGGCTTTATCGTCTTTTTCATATATCTTGAGTGTCTTCGCATAATGCAGACTGTTCTAACTTCTGATGTTAAATTTAAAAAATCA
The DNA here is from genome assembly GCA_003508835.1 of Eonycteris spelaea. Taxonomy (NCBI): domain Eukaryota; kingdom Metazoa; phylum Chordata; class Mammalia; order Chiroptera; family Pteropodidae; genus Eonycteris; species Eonycteris spelaea. Next base: position 40,056 of record PUFA01000585.1, on the reverse strand, counting down.
GTGTAAGGTGGGAAGTCATGGCATGCCATTTGGTTTATCCTTTAACATCATATAACGGCTTAGAATTTAGCAGACATGGAAGTAGTTTATAATATTTATATTCCAAATTTAAGTGCTCATGTAAAGTCAGTAGAAGATAATGATAAAATGGTAAAAACTGATATTGATGTATTTACTCACAGGAGTCAACATAATGCTTATAGAGGTAACTATTACTATTTGATATCTCCTTAATTAAAGGATATAAAGTTAGAGTGTAATGATTCGTTATTTAAATCAGAATCTATTCTTTGACCTATATTGAAAATCCCATTAGTGAAAAGTTAGGACAAGTACATCTTTATTCCCATATATTTATGATCAACATTTTCCATGAAGGCATTTAATAGTAATGTCATGCCTTGGGAAGAATAATGAGCACCAGACAGAGTGACTATTCATAATCCCATGAGAATTCTAACCAGAAAAAAAAAATCAAGTAGTCCAGAATCTAACAAGATTTTTTTGTATGTGTATGTATAGAAAAAAAAGGCAATCAATAGATACCACTTACTATAAGACTACTACCCCTGATCATGAAAAAAAAAAATGGCAGGTGAACTCTTGGCTGCAGACTTTTTAAAAATGTCATTATTTTGGTAGAAATAATGTATAATTGTTTTAGGATTGCATTTCCTTTGGACCTCTGTTTTTTTAATCTATAGTCATATTTCAGTGTTGAGACAGCCTAATTTGTTTTTTAATGAATAGATTTTGGGGTAGAGATCATGACTTCTTATTACCTATTGTTTAATTCTTCAAGGCCTGCCTCCTCAAATATATGTTCTTGTTCTCATGTGTAGCATTCTTGGAAATATTTCTGTGAATAATATTTTTTTTTAAATTAAAGAATAATTCAGATATGTTTACCTGATGGGACTAGAATACGTTTATCAGTAAAGAGCTTAATTGCTCTTAAAAGCTCTAATGATATAAAGAGGGTTGATCAATTATCTCCATGGAGGAAACAGCATTAAATTGCACTGAGGGATCAATTAGAGCTTGGACTGCAAGAAAAGCTTATTGTTGGACTTATTATCTTATTTTAAATTATACATCTTGGAGGGTTTTAGATTTGGCAAACAGCATCTCAAAGGCAGGAGACTGGACTATAATGTCTCATTTGGAGTCTCTATCAGGCATATATTCCTAATATATTAGTCTATATGCTATAAGTAGAAATTCTGGAATCCAAAATTTCTGCCTGTTCTGCATTTATTCTTTTTAAAAATAAATTTATTTAAAATTAGTTTCAATTATACAGTACATTGGTTAGACATCTATATAGTTCATAAAACGATCCCCCCAATTCTCCCTCTCTCTCCTGGCCCTCCACTTAGCCATCATATTAATGCTAACTGCATCCCTCTGCCATGCTCCCACCCCCACTGAACTATCAACAACAATTTATACTTCTTTAACCCTTCGCCCCATTCTCTCAGCCCCCAACAACCCCTCTCCTCTGTTGGTCACCAAATTGTCCACTATATTTGTGAGTCTGTTTTTGATTAGTTTGTTCTTTTTGTTCCTTAGATTCCACATATAAGTGAAATCATATGGTATTTATCTTTCTCTGACCAGCATAATAACCTCTAGATCCATCCATGTCATTGCAAATGGTAGGATTTCATTTTTTTAATGGCTGAGTAATATTCCATTGTATATATGAACCATAATTTCTTTATCCAATCGTCTGTTGATGGGCATTTAGGTTGCTTCCATATCTTGGCTATTGTAAATTGTGCTGCCATGAATATTGGAGTACATAGATCTTTATGAATTATTGTTTTGGTTTTCTTTGGAAATAAATACCAGAAGTGCAATTGCTGGGTCAAAAGGTATACCCATTTTTAATTTTTTGAGAAATCTTCGTACTGTTTTCCATAGCAGCTGTACCAATTTGAAATCCACCAAACAATGTATGAAGAGGGTTCCCTTTTCTCCACAACCTCGCCAAACACTTGCTGTTTTTTGATTTATTGATGATAGCCATTCTGACAGGTGTGAGGTGATATTCTCATTTGTGGTTTTAATTTGCGTTTCTCTGATGATTAGCAACTTTGTGAGCATCTTTTCATATGTCTGTTAGTCACCTGTATTTCCTCTTTGGAGAAGTCTCTATTCAGGACTTCTGCCCATTTTTTTAATTGGATTGTTTGGTTTTTTGTTGTTGAATTGTATAAGTTCTTATAAATTTTGGATATTAACCCTTATCAGATGTATCATTAACAAATATCTTCTCCCAGTCAGTTGTCTTTTTGTTTTGTTGATGGTTTCCTTTGCTATGCAAAAAACTTTTTAGTTTGATGTAGTCCCATTTGTTTATTTTTTCTCTTGTTTCCCTTGCTCAAGGAGATATATCTGAAAAGAAATTCCTGTTAGTAATATGAGAGTTTACTGCCTATGTTTTCTTCTAAAAGTTTTATGGTTTTGGGTCTTACATTTAAGTCTTTAATCCATTTTCAGTGTATTCTTGTATACAGTGTAAGAAGATGGTCTAGCTTCTTTGTCTTTTTTTTTTGTATCTGTCCAATTTTCCAACACCATTTGTTGAAGAGACTGTCTTTACCCCATTGTATATTCTTACTCCTTTATCATGTATTAAGTGAACGTATAGGTGTGGATTTATTTCTGGGCTCTATATTCTGTTTCATTGAGCAATGTATCTGTTTTTATGCCAGTACCATGCTGTTTTAATTACTGTAGCCTTGTAGTATACTTTGCCATCAAGTAGTGTAATACTTCCAACTTTGTTCTTCTTTCTCAAGATTGCTGTGGCTGTTTGGGTCTTTTATGGTTCCATGTAAAATTTAGGATTATTTGTTTTAGCTATCTGAAAAATGCCATTGGTATTTTGATAGGGATCACATTGAGTCTAGAGTTTGCTTTAGGTAGTATGGCCATTTTAATGATGTTGATTATTCCTACCCGTGAGCACGGTATATACCTCCAATTATTTGTATTAACTTCAATTTATTTTTCAATGACATAATTTTTTGAGAATTAGTATTAGTCTATATGCTATAAATAGAAATTCTGGAGTCAAAATTTCTGCCTGTTCTGCATTTTATTCTTTTGTATTACCCCCTCAGTATGTAACTCAGTATTACACACATATTAGGTTCTCAATAAATATTTAATAGTGAATCCCAAGGAATTATACATAGTTTTTTTCATGTACTGGGATTTTGTTGTTATCAACTATAAATTCAAAAAGCTATTATTATGAAGATGAAAATCATGGTGGAATTCATCGCTAAAGGTGTTGGCCATTACACGGTAGCACATAAAATTTATATATACTTTTCAACATAATAAAGGCCTATACATAGCCTTTTAGAAAAGACCCTGCTGAATCTTTTAGTTTTCCTTTAAAATCTTTGTAGTTTTTAGTTGTTAGTAATGGAGCCCTCAGGCAACTGTCAAAGGTGTTATGGAAATTCAATTTTTCTTCATTCAGGGGAGCTTGATTTTAAAAATAAGCTCTATATTTTTTTTCCTGTCAAGGACAATTCTTATTTGGGAGGGGGGATTGACTATTTTTGTCTCAGTTCAATTTTGACAAAATGTGGAAATCATTATGTGATTTTTCCCATCCATTAACAATAATAGCCTTGATTATCTCTTCAGAAATTCAGCAAAATCATAGTGTGTGAAGAAAATCTCTCTAATTACCACTAATCATAGGTTTTGTTCGATCAATTAATAGTGCTTTGAAACTCTTACTAGCAATAAGTTGAGTATTAGAATTCTTTCACTTACTTTCTGCACCTGCTCAGCGTTAAGCTCCAAGCAGTGTATTTTTATTTAATCATTTTAATTTTCTCAACATTTGTTTCCAGTATTTCCCAGTGTGATAGCAGAAGCCTTGGCTCTCATTTTTTTCCTACTTCACAGTGTTTCTGCTTTAATTCAAATGCTGCAATGCTACATAGGTTCTTTCTAAAGAAGAATAAATAAAACTTTCAGAACACTTAGGAAGTCAATATTTACCAACTAGAAAATGTCTTTTACATTCTGAGACTTGTTATAGAAGCTAGAGGTCATTTGGATGATTACTTGTAATAAAGATCACATGTAATGTAAATCTTCAGATTGGCCTTTAGTCCTGCAAACATTTACATCTGACTTTTTTCTCTCCTATGGAATCGCTACTGAGATTTAAAGAAAACATGAATTCAGCAGTTTGGAAATAAAAGAATAATAGGGCTTCTTAAATGACTAGGAAGAGTATGGGTATATTCCTCTGAGATTGCCCACCAAACTAAGCCAAAAAATGTTGATTATGGTGATTGTAGCTGTACCAGATTTTCTCATCTCAGGAAGTTGAGTTGTTTCAAATTACTTGACATTTTCTAGTATATAAAAACCACATCAGGATGATGCCACAAAAAAGCATGGTGGTTTAGTTTGATTTACTCTTAGTATTCAATAAAACTACACCAGTGCATATTTGTTTACTTATGACATAAAAATGAAAAACTATAGCCCAACTGAAAAAAATAAACTATCCAGTGCTCTTTCCTTGTGTCATTTGCTTAATTATCAATGGAATATTAGAAATGAAGGTCCTGGGATAGCCTGCAAACCATGTTTTTGATGGTGTGGAAGATAGGAGGAGTATAAATGTGTGCGGGAGTGGGGATAGAGCAAGAGCCACACACGTGTGTGAGAATATGCTCATCTGAATGTATGAGAAGTTGTACATGTATTTTTAAAGTAGGAGAATGGCAGCAGGTAGAAAATGATGGACAAACTGCTGGAAATTTTAAGTTAGAAAAGGATTGCCAGACAACATTTTTGATTGCCTGATCTCAGCTCTCTAACTTTTTTAAGCCTATAGCACCCAGTATTCCTAGGTGGTCTCCCATCCAAGTACTAACCAGACCTAACCTGCTTAGCTTTTGAGATCAGAAGAGATCAGGTGTGTTGAGAGTGGCATGGAGGTAGATAACAGCTCTCTAATTTTGTCAAACTTTCAGCTGTACTTGACCTCCACCTTAGGGGATCCACTATTAGTATGAATTTTGGGGTAGTGACCTTTATTCTGCCTTTAGCTGTGACCCAGTAAACTGCCTCTTATATTTGCTGGAATGAGCTGCCTCAAAAGGTATAAGCTGGGAAAGGCAAAAACCCATGTTAAGCATCTGGAGATGTTTAGCAGCTGCCTTTTCTAAAGTTTTAATGCCAATGAAAGTTCGACTTTACTGCTTAGCTCTTAGGATGGAATATAATCTAAATTTTTATGCACAAGACTTTTGGCTGAGTCTTTTAAATCAATATATCATGTGCTTTCATGGGCATTCAAAATCGTGTGTGTGTGTGTGTGTGTGTGTAGATTCATTATTGTTTGATATAAAAGATTCCTTTTGTCATTTTATTAGTGCAAAAATCGTGGAATATATATGGTAAGAAAAAATGGAACTTCTAAACCCAGCTCTTCTGAAAAGAAGTGCATCTGCACTTAATTGGTTTTCTCCTTTAAGTCCTAATGAGCACTGTTCGGAGTAGGTTAGTAAAGAGGTTGCATCTGTGTTGCAGATGAGACACACATATGCGACATCTTTACAAAGAAAGATATTAGATTTAGACAGCTTCAAGGATGGTTAAAGCAACACACACATACACACACATACACACACACACACACACACACACACACACACACACACAACCTGGTGGTCAAATGAAATTCTGGTCTTTCTTACTGTCAGATTTATAAGACCAAGTAGCACCCCAAAAGATGTGTTTGAAATGATAGATTGTTCCACATACCACCTGGACAAGGGCAGTGTAAAAACAGCAGCTAAAATCAAAACCACTTGAATTCTGGCTCAGCTTTCTCCAGACAAGTACTTAAAATAGCTTAAATAACAGGATGCAAGGGGAGGGAAAACATTTCCTTTTAAGGATATGCATTCTTAGTGTGATTCAAACTTCTGCAGGAACATGGCTGCAAAATAACTTTATTTACTTTAAGGTTACTTGGAGGAGGGTGTTGGGAGAGTTAACCGGCAGTTAAAATAATTCTTGGTAAAAGAGCATAACGAGGTTTTTTTTTAAACAGAATGCAAATGTGAACCTGCATGTGTCATTAGAGACAGAGGAGAGGGAGAGGGAGAGTGAGAAGGAGGGGCGGGGAAAGAGAGAGAATCTGTTGTTGCAAGCTGTTGGTTCCTTTCTGATGAATTTAGTAGCCATTATGAAAGACAGGCCTCCTTGAGTAGCATTGGGGGTGTCTTAGTTATTACTTTTTGAATATAGTGATTTTTCTTTAAAATAGAACACTTGATCAATTCATTGAAATTTAGCTCTTTTTGTGGGAACTTTGGTGGGTAGTGGAGTTTCTTTTCCAGCTACCTGTTAATGTCTACCCATACTGACCATATTTCCAGAACATTGGCAGCTTTAATGAGAAAATCAAGGACTGTCATCATGCCAGGAGGTCGTGATTTTAGTTTTCAGTTGTTAAAAGTGTTTTCAATCTAGTTATGTATTTTCAGGTCAGTTTGTTATTAAATTCTCACGTTTATGTCAAAACTCAGGAAAGGAAAAAATTTTACTCTCAAGCAAAGTTTTTAGCTCTGCTTAATAATGTCACTGATGAGATGGAAGCTTTCAAAAAATGTCGCCATATTATCTCATTTTCTGGCCTTTCAAAGCATAGCACATTAGATCTCTGATATTGTTTAAGGGTGTGTGTGTGTGTGTGTGTGTGTGTTGTTTTGGCTGAGGATTGGAAATAAAATTAGCATAAAACTCTTTTAAAATAATTGCACACGATTTTATCTTTCAAGTTCTTTACCAGCTGGGAGATAAAATTAATTGTAAGCTGCCTTTTTAGGCTCCCTCTGCCTTTTTATTGAAATTGTTTTCTTCAAAAGATATGATGTAGGAGCTCTAAGAAAAGCCTTCTATAATTTGCTAGTACTAACGCTAAAATGCCTTTAATCACAGGAGGTAGTAAAATCTAGATCTACCAATAAAATAGAGAAAAATAGCAGAATAGGTAAAATTGTTTAAATATGTAAAACTAGATAACATGTTCAATGATTCTTTTCCCACCCCAGGAAAGATATAGGATAGATATTCCAAGTGACCCAAAGTTTTACAAGAATTTTGAAGCTATGGTTTCAAGTAAAAACCAGAATGTTCTGGTTAATTTCTGTATTTGGTATCTAGCTCAGTGCCTTCTACAAAGTAGGTACTCAGTTTTTCTGGACATTGACTCATGCTAAAAAAGTGTACATGATATTTCTAATAAAGTAAAGCAGGTTTCTACATTTAGAACGAGAGAGAGGTCCTGACATGACAACCATCATTGGTTTTCTACTTGGGTACTCCTTGGTGGGTGTGTTCACTTAGAAACCCAAATTACAGATCTGAAGGCTGCTGGGTGGGGACAGGATTAGAACAAAGGGAATGAGATTGAATGTTATTTAAAGGGTATTTCTGTCATTATGGTTTCCTGATGGAATTGCCATTCAGTCTCGAAATGCTATTTCTGTATTTTTTGTCATTGTCATTTGCTTAATTTTGTTTTTAAAATACTTATTATATTGGAGTATTCTTTTCCTGGTTAATACTTGAGAATCAGTGTTTCTACAAAAAGAACTTTTCCCATTGCTTATTATATGCGAGGTACTGTACTACATATGGGGGTGGGAGATGAAAAGATTTAGAAGAATCTTTATCAAGGGATTTGCAACCTAATAAGGTTGTCATGTAATGACAAATTCTTATTCCTTATTTCTCTAATCCTCCTTTAAAATGTTCCTGTCAGTTACTAAAAACATCTGTTATTACTACTCTTTGAAATGGATTTTCCACATGTGGTCATTTTATGTTAGTTATATTTTAGGGTGGCTACTTCCTGGCAGCTTTTAATCACATCAGTGAGCTTCTAATTAATGGTCAAGAGAGGTTATTTCCAGAGAGGGTATACACAAGTGGTAGTTCTCTCCATTGTCTACACCTCTATTCTACCTAATTCAAATAAACTGCTGGGTAGACTGGGCCCTCAGGGATTGATTAGTTTTCTGTAGCTTTGAATTCATCATAATTCTCCAATGTTTATTTTTAACCACCTTCACCTTTCATTTCTATTATATCACTGAGGATACAACAGAACAATTAAGTACCTGTGTACACTAGATCTAAAATGTAGTCAATAACATGATTAAATTATGCTCAGATATGTTATTTCAGGAGTCAGAAAAGTAGAATACATTTAAAAATATTTTTTATCATAAATTACTAAAGTGGACTAAGTTTTGACAATTGCAAGGAATAAGCTACCTCCTTCAATAAAGGTGTCGTAAAAATGAAGAACTATTATATTTAGATAATGAGGAATAGAAGTGATCAGAATGTAATTACTCCATATTTGTTTTGTTTTTAATATATGTTATGATTTTTATCTCCAGTTTTTTAAGTGTGTGTGTGTGTGTATGTGTATGTGGTTTATCAGTCCTGTGTATTTAAATTTAAAATCAGAGTATATTAGAGCCAAAAAGGGACTTTAGAGATCATTTGATCCAAAGCATTCCTTTTTACAAATGAGAAAACTAAGACCTGAAGAGGTGAATTGTGCAAATTAGTAGCCAAAGTGAAATTCGATCTTGTGTCACATTACTCTCACTTACTGTGTCCCTTTGACTAGGCTGTGTATCTTTCACTATGCCACAGTAGCACTGAGTTCTATTTTAACTTTTTAAAGAAATGAGAGAAACAGATCCATATATGCATGGAGGTATATTTAAACCCAAGAATTACATTCATCAAAAATTGCTAAAATCCTGCCACAGTGCTCTAAGTATTAATTTGTTCTTTTTAGTGACTGCAAGTGTTGTTGCTGGATTGATTTCTACATATAAACAGTTTACTAATAAAGTGTTTGATATATGACCTTTAACAAATTCAAAGCAAAGAAAGTGAAGATGTGCCATAGAGGAATTAGGTGCTTTATCTTAAAGGAAATATAATTGATTTTCAGAAGTGTTGGGTAGTTTGGGGATGGCATTTTAAAAGCATAGAGATTTTAACTGATGGATTTTAAATGTAGTCACTTACATTTAAGAATATTTGTTTGACGTTAGAAGTATATACTTCATTAAAACTAAAGATAGAATTTCATCAGCCTTCAAATCATTGGGGAAATGGTTTCACATAGGATAGTTAGTATTTTAATAATTGGCAAAAACTGGCCAATATGAATTACACTTAGATCACACTTGGGATAAATCCAAAGTAGTTCTAAGCCTATACGAGCTTTTATGATCAGCTCCTTAACCTCATCCTCACTTCTTTCCTTTGCTGTCTCTGTACAAGTCATACTGATCTTTCTATTCCCAAAGACACTGGATACTACCTCCACATCAATAGACTGCATTGCTATTCCTTTACTGGCAGTCTCTACCCCAGAGAGCCACATGATTTGCTCCCTTACCTCATGTAAGTCTTCATTCAAATATAACCTCCTCAAAATGACAATCAAAAATATATTCAGAAGTTTCCGAATGTCTCCTGGGGGACAAATCTTCCAACAGTCGAACCCTTTACTGTGCTTTATTTTTCTTCATAACAATTATGTTATATTACATAATACTTTATCATCACACCTCATGTTATATTTGCTTTATTAGTTGTCATTAGAGTGTGAGCTCTTGACAACAAGACTTTCTTTCATTGGTTACAATATCCAATCCCAAGAGCAGTACCTGGTATAGATTTTATAATGCATCAAATAGATTAACTGTTCACAAATATGTTTTCCTGAATTGTGCCGTGAACATTTTGAGTCCTTCTCTATTCAGGTCATTTCCTTTTATTATAATAATTTATTATTATAATAAGGAAATAAAAAGCATTGTTGAACAGTAGGTATTTGAAATTGCTGGCGAAAGTTCAACTTTCTTTACTAAAAAAATGCTCAAGTTATTACAATCCTTGGTACATTAGCACTCTTTACAAATAAATTAATCTTGGTCTTTGGTAAGTTTTTGTTTTCATTTGTAACAGTTTTAGAATAGGCATCATCATCACGTAGACACAGACTCTGTTAAAACTTTAGTAGCACAAACATTTTTTAAAGTATTTATAAAGTCATGTAAAACATTTGCTTACCCAGGATGGCAATTCTATATTTTATTAACTCTATTTTATCTTGGACTAACATGAATTTATATTAACTCTTGAGAAAGTGGCAGTTGGGAGAAAAAAATGGCGTAGAAGATGAAGGCTCTGTTTGTCCATCTGGCCAAATCAAAGTTGTTGACAGGAGCAACAGCAAGGAAAATCGCCTGGGATCTAGATGAACAAGCCATAACAATTAGGGAGAAAACTAAGAAATCACCCAGCAACTGACAGAAGTAGGCGGAGCAAGGACGTGAAGCTGCCTAGTCCAAGCGGCGACTGGGACAGAGACCGCAGCAGCAGCAGCAGCAGACGCCTCTTAAAGGGCCGTGTCTACAAGCAGACTTTCGCAGTGATGGAACCTGCTCCCTCTGAGCACCAGTACCGATTCAGCCGTGCACAGGAGGCACCAGGGACTTACAGAGAGACACCAAGTTGTCGGAGTGAGGCAAATAGAGGGCCGAGGCAAGACTTGTGAGTACAGAAGCGCTGGCGGTATCTGTTGTTCCTCTGTTGAGCCCCCTGCCCCCCACACACCACTCCCAGTGTGCGGACTCAGCGCTGCATAGCGGAGACTTCATCAAACTGGATAACAGAGGTCGCTCCGCCCAAAAAATTCACTGAAACTCCACGTCCCCCAACTCACAGCGACACCCAAGCCACATCCAGGGTGTCCTCGCTTAGTCAGGTGCCCCTTGCTGAGCAGCGCCTAGACTCACGCTGGCGGCTGACTCGGTTTCGGCGTGGCCTTTGAGGCAACTATAAGCGCAGCATCTGTGGATTGCTTGCTGAACCCAACAGTGGCCCTGGTCGGGTAGAGGCTTGGGCTAAGTTTGGCCTGCAGCCGAATTCCCTCTCAGGACTGTTGCCACTGCACACCTTCCACACAAAGCCATCCTAACAAGAGTGGGAGACTTGAGAGCTTTGCTTAGTACATAGAAAAACAGACAGAAAGCAGCAAAAATGGGAGGACAGAAGCAGGAACCATATGAAAGAACAGAACAGAGATCCAGGAATAATGGAGTCAAGCAACCTAACAGATGCAGAATTCAAAACACTGATTATAAAGATGCTCGATAAACTTATGTGACGTATAGATGAATTCAGTGAGAAACTTCAACAAATAGATAAAAAAAACATTAAAATGAAAATGGAAATTATAAAGGGAAACCAGTCAGAAATGAAGAACACATTATCTGAGATGAGAAGTATATTAACTGGAATAAACGAAGTGAATAAAAAGAGGATCAAATGACCTATACGGAGATGGGAAAGCCAAGGACCACTCAATCAGGGATGGCAAGAAAAAGAACCCAAGACTATCAATAGTAATTTAAGGAGCCTATGGACACTATTCAAGGTAAAAATATCCGTGTCATAAGGGCAACCTGAAGGAAAACAAGTGTTGAAGGTGAAGATAGCTATTTGAAGAAATAATGATGGAAAACTTCCCTAAGCTGTGAAGGAATACACATAAATCCCCAGGAAACTCAGAGAGCCCCCCAAAAAAATGAACCCAAAAGGATCCGCGCCAAGACACATCATGACTAATATGCCAGAGGTTGAATACAAAGAGAGAATCTTAAAAGCAGCAAGAGAAAAGCAGTTAGTTACCTACAAGGGAGCACCCATAAGACTGGCAGCTGATTTCTCAAAAGAAACTATGCAGGACAGAAGGGCTTGGCACAAAATATTATACGTGATGAAAACCCAGGATCTACAACCAAGAATACTTTATCCAGCAAAGCTATCATTTAGAGTCGAAGGACAGATAAAGAGCTTCCCAGACAAAATAAGCTAAAGGAATTATCAACACCAAGCCAGTATTACAGGAAATGTTGGAAGGGATTCTTTAAGAGAAAAAAAAAACATGCATCAAAAACAGGAATAAAGAATGGTAATAACTACATTCCTATCAAGTACCTCAAATGGAAAAGAATTAAGCGTTCCAACAAAAGATAGATGGCTGAATGGATAAGAAAACAAGACCCCTACATATGCTGCCTACAAGAGACTCACTTCAGATTAAAAGACACACAGACTAAAAGGAAGGGATGGAAAAGATATGCCTTGATGGACCTAGAGGGTATTGCGCTCAATAAAATGGGTCAGACAGAGAAAGACAAATATCGCATGATTTCTCACACATGTGGAATCTAAAGAACAAAATGAACAACAACAGCAACAAAAGCAAAAATAAACTCATAGATACAGAGAATATTTAGAAGGGATACTAGATGGAGGACCGTTTTTGGGGTCAAAGAAAGGCAAATGGTTTAAGAGGTCCAAATGGATAGTTGCAGAATAGATGTGGAGATGTAGGGTATAGCATGAGGAAGATGGTTAATAATGTTGTATGTAATAAATATGTAAGGGGGAAGAAGGGTACTACATTTGGTGGGCTGATCACTTTGTGAGTTATGTGGATCTCTGATCACTATGCTATACAACTGAAACTGGTGTATGATTGTATGCCAATTATAATTGAAAAAATTAATTGAATTGTACCATATAAGTAAAGCAATTAATTGTCTATTATATTTCAATAAGACAAAAATAAGGTGGCACTCAAAATGATAGCTTAATTTCAGTGTGCTTGTAATATAATCAGTGTTCATTCATAAAAACTATGGAACTAATGGAAGAATAAGGAACATAAAATACCTAAATAGCTGTAGTTGAGATTTGTTTTATACTATAGCAGTCCTCTATTGTTGTACAATCTACTAATTCTTTTAACTAGCTTCATGATTTAATACTGATTTCATTAAACAACTATGCTGTCTTAATATTTGGGTCGCTATTTTTAAGCGAAGTTACTTACACACTGTTTAGTATACAGGATATATAATGTAAACCTTGCTCTTTCTGTTAAAATTTGCATTTTCCTTTCAAAAACTTCAGGTACGGCACAATAAGAAAGGAAAAAAATTATATTTAGGTGAAACTTTTGAACTGAGCCTCAAATGAAGAAAAATAATAGGTTTATTTATTTCTCCTAAAACTTTTTTTTTCCTTTTTTGCTTGCTCTTCTGTTTTTATGAAGATCTCACAGCAATGGATTCATTGTGACTATGAGCTTCACGAGCTTTTCAAAGAAGCTAATATGCCATTACCAGGATATAAAGTGAGAGAAATTATTCAAAAACTCATGCTGGATGGTGACAGGAATAAAGATGGGAAGATAAGTTTCGACGAATTTGTTTATGTAAGTATATGAAAATCCCCAATTTTTAGAGGTAAGATTGTTCCTTTGTCTAAAGGATCCTATAGTCATAAGTACCATTATATTAAGTTCCTAAATATATTGTATTAGTACTGTTATAACTAATAACATCGCTCATTTCACCCACTAAATTTAGTTAGTTCTTTAGAATATCTTAAGAAAAGAATTGAGAAAAAGAGCACTGACATAATCAAAGAATAACATATTGTTCACTGTGTAAGGTGGAAAATCTCCTTGGGCTTCATTAAAGGCATTTTTCAAGGTGCTAAATGACATCCTGGAAGTGCTTTTTCTCCCTCCCTTGGTGAACAGTATCCTCCCAAATTTTAATGATACACCCTGACTCACAGTGTTGGAAGCTTCCTTAGTTAAACTTTCTGATTAAAAAGATGTTTGCTATTCTGTGGTAGTAGTTATTTAACCATACCATTTTCTCAAGGATGATAATTTTGATAATTAAAAGTTAAACATATATTTTTAGTCCATTAGAAGAAGGATTTAAAATTTTGTATACTTCTCTAATGTAATAAAAACTCTGTAAGGTTAGAGGCTGATTCCTTAATTCTTTGATTGCCAGGCACCTGGTTTATTGTTCTATGCTCAGTGCTTGGAAGTGTATGTGTAGTACTTACTATTGAATCCTAATGCTTTTAGCTGCTAGGGAGTGAGGTCTAGATTTCTAGACATATGCCATTTCAATCCATATTAATTGACAAAGTATTTGAGATGTATGTTAAAGAATAGCTGTTGCCGCTTTCCTCAATTAAGAACACCCTTAAGATTTTATTGTTTTATTTATTATTAATTAATACCAATTTTGACTAGGTCTAATTAGGCTTTCCTTACAGTATATATTGCAAATAGGTAATTAGTGCCTAATATATTATCACACTTCCTAGCACTCCTGTCTCCTTTTTCATGGTTTTTTTCTCCCCTCTTTAATTCCCCCCTTCCACCCCTGACACATGGATGTTGCCATTTCCCCTTAAGAACCAATCTCTGAAGGCAGGGCGTCTCTCCCACATGCTTGCAGCATGCACCCGGGGCCTGGCACACCCAGAGTATGGTTCATGGCTCCAACTGGGGCACAGACCCAGGACCTTCCACATGTAAAGCAGACATGCTAACCACTACACTATGGAGCTACCTCCTTCATGGTTATTTTTGCCCCAAGACACCTAAAATGATAACATTATACCCTGTCAGTTACTGCAGCAACTGAAATTCTGATATGTTCACTCCGATTAGAATTAACCCCTTTAAGAATACCATAAGAGTTCAAAGAAGCAAATTAAGTAATGATGTCTATCTACTCACCTGATAGCATTTGGAGGGGTGGGAGGTCGTTACTGTTTTTAAAATGCAGACATGTCATAATTATAATGATATCGTTCTTGCTATCTTCTTTTGAAATTTCTTCCTCACAATTTTTATCTCCAGTTATTGCCAACGCCTTTTGTTTTGAATTCTGTGTCAATAGTAAGTTGCAGTTGACTTGCAATATAAGCATTTGCATGTCCTCTGATGTATAACTTGCTCACCTTGTAACTGCATGTTTAATTATGACTTTAAATCAGCTTAGAGGAGTAGTTAACAATGACTGGTTTATAAAATATAATTTGATGCTCAGAATTTTTTAATCTAGAAAAAACAGACTTAAATCGTTAAGATTTGCAGCGTGCTGGTATTGTTAAGGACAAAATTATGAAAGCATCTTTGAGAAAAAAATATTCTTAGGGAAATACTTAATTTTGTATATTTTGAAATGTTGCAGATTCCACATAGCTGTTTGTGGCCTCTAAGTGAGAGATGTGATTACCTTAGTATATTCTTAAAAAGTAACATGCATAACAATTTGGCATCACAGAGATTTTTTAAATAAATATTAATAAAGACATTTTAAGTTAAGGTGTACATTTTAGAATAGGAAGGAATCAATACATTTATACCTCTTCATTTTTCAAATTAAAAAAAAAAAAACAAAAAAAAACACCCTAGTTTTCTGAAAAAGGAAGTGATGTGCCTGACATTATACAGGGAATTAGTGGCTTTTTCCAGTTACCTCCCTTTTATTCAAGAAATTTGAAATATGAAGGAAAGTAAAATAACCTGCCTAAAGTTTCAGAAATGATACCATCATGACTATACTGAAAGAAAGATGGGTGTCTAACCAAATGTCTATCCACTCCCATCTGCTTTGTCATTAGTGGAACAGCTTACAAATTGTCAAACAACACATGAGCAGATCTTAGTTACCTGAGAAGAGGAAGCACATTATTTTTGTCAGGTATTAACATAAGGAAATAGAAATAAAATAAACATGTTCTTGCATGTTAGTTTTTTTGTTTTTCATTTAAATTTCTTCTTACAAGTTGCTAATTGTAACCAGGCTACAAACAAAAAGCAGTTTGTTAAATTTTGGAGAAGAAAAGAGTCCCCAAATTATATGTAAACTTCAAATGTTAAAATTAAATTTCATACCCTGATTTTGTTTCTTCAAAGTATTTTAAAACTAAATCACTGGGTTTTTATACTTACAAAATATCCCCTACGTCTGTAAAAGACTGGTATGGCAATAAGTTCTTCATCAGAGATGTGTGCATTAAACTCTTATGTTTCACAGCAAGAAAACTTGCTCTTGCTTGAAGGAAATAAGTTGTTGACCTGTTTTAGATTTTTATTAATAGTATCGCCCTGATGGGATTAAATAACTTCATATAAGTAAAGTGCTAAGAACAGTGCCAAGCACATAAAGTACTATATGTGTTAGTTGTTGATATAATTTCTATTTTTTTAAAAGAGCATTGTTCTCTTCCTATTATTACTAAGTTTAGGCCTATAAGAGATTCCAATAAAAGTTAAAATCTAAACCTGCTACCTTGAAACAAGCCTCAAACATTGGAAGCCAATCAACATGTTTTTGCAGTTCTTTCTGAAATCTTTCCTTCTTAAGTCCTAGGCCTCTGGATTTCTTAGGTTTGGCCACTAGTTCTGTGCTAGAAAGGAGATAGATAGAACTTTTAAAAAAGAGTAAAGAAACATATATTTTCGTGAAAGAGACTAGAAAAGATCTATAGAACCTGAGTGAGCAGTACACACCAGGAGTCTGTTCACACATGATAAAGCAAGTCCTTCCTCTTTGAGGGAAAACAGCACTAAACAGTGAGCTCATTAGTATCAACAATGGGTGGCTTTGAAAGATTCATTGAGAAAGTCTCCCACACAGGCCGTATTTGCCTCTGTATTATCTCTGTACGGAGATTCTTGTTAAGCCAAGCTTATGATCACAAATAGCTTTTTTATCCACTGGAGCAAATATCTTCTTTCTAAAGTAGAAAATAAAAGGTATTCTCATGTAGTGAATCAATTTAATGGATGCATAAATCTTCAATTATCTCTTAATTTTTTAAATCTAAGGAAACAAAGGAAAATACTGCAAAAAACTGAAAATTTAAGCTTGGCTGTAATAATTCCAAAAAAAAATATATTTAGAAAATGAAGGACATGTAACTTCTAAGACAATTGAAAATTAACTATGTAATTATTCAGCATGTCATTTCTAAGTATCAGGAGTTTAACTAGAGCTATGTAAATAATTGCATTACAATATCATATAGCGAACATTCTTTTATTTATTTATTTATTTATTTATTTATTTATTTATTGTTATTATAGCTGCTACTACATTTTGTAGTCTTCTTTTCCATGATATATATAAATTGGATTTATTTTTCAGCTGAAATTGCGATCATGGAAAGGACCTAATTTTTAGAAGCAAATAATTCTTGAGGCAAAAAAATATAAGAAAAAGATAACTTTCATATGTCATAGTAACATTTTGGAACACTTTTTTTGTCATTCTAGTGATTATATGGTATGTCAGTCATAACAAAATGTACACATTTTAGGTTTTAATTTACTGGATTGACATTTACTAAATGAAACATTCAGAATGAGTAGTAAATAATGAATATTGTTTTTCACTGAGCAGATTGCCATAGTTATCAAATGAGGATTTATTGGAACAAAAATGCATCACAGTTTAGACTGCTGCATTACCAGGTCACGGTTTTTGTTGTGTAGTCTTGGCTTGGAAGTTAAGATAAATTAAATGAAAATTAAAAGTTGGACTAAAAAAATCAGAGTATAAATAAAATTTTAATAATTTGAAAATTACCCAGACTGCATGAATCCAGCTTCACACTATTGATATTAAACAGGAGTTAAGGATTAAGGAAGCCAGAGAGGAGTTTTCATCGCTGTGTGCAATATTAGATAGTCACTGTGTATGTGTGTCTATATACATAGACAAACATAGACACAGCACCACACACATCCATTCTAAAATTCTACCTCTAAATACAGGTATAGCATGAAAACCAGCTATAGAGATTGAGTAAACTTGATTTTGTAAAAGTTGCTGCTTACTATTTTTCCAAAATAAATTTGGGTTTGTAAGTGCAAATAAAGTCAGGATTTCAGAAAGTTAGCAGGAAAAGATGACTTTGTGGTAGGGCTGCTGATAAAACCTACAGCACCTTTTCTAACCAGTTATAAAAAGTCACTTTCTAGGTGGATTAATTGTGAAAAGGTGGAAAGACTAAATGTAAAAAGGCACTCCTGTTTTCTGCCTGACACAGTCTTATGCAAGACATAAGCAGGCCTGGTTAGTGGAGCATGGGCTAGATTTCAGCTTCTATTCATGGTTACTCTCCCAATGTAACCTGTTCTATGAACTTAAGATGTAGGCTGCACCCTTCTGAGAATTATGTGTGTGAGTATTAACTTATCTCTGAGTTATTTCCTATTTTGTTCAGCAACTTTTTCATTAGGGTCGTAAGTTTCTTTTGATAAGTGTCACTTATGTGTTCTAAATACCTTTTTAAAGAAGTTTTTATGAAGATGCTACACCTTGCTCTTGTTTTACTATCAGTGGCTAATTTAGCCATGCACATTGGTAGATCAGGAACAAATTTGGGGTTACATAGATTCCAGTTTTAAGAAATATGCAGACAGTTCTTTAGAGTGTCTGTCTATTCGTTCAACCAAGTTGTTAGAGTGGTGAAAATTTGCTTTACTACAACCCTGCTCTGAACATTTAGAATTTACAAGTTAATTTAGCCATGTTCCTTGTTGTGAAGAGAAGCTGGATTTCATAAACTGCACACACGACAATCACTAAAAAGCCTCTTTTTTTTTGTTTTTATTCCCAAAAGTCATCCATTGCTACCAACTTAACACATTTTTGCACCTTTTATCCTATATATTTTGACTGAACAAACTCTTACTGAGCTACACATTATACCAATAAATAGGTTTTTTTGGTTGAGTCACAAATTGTCATCTTTCTTTGCTCTGAGTTGTGGTTAAAGAAGGGGGATCCTTCAACATTTCTCTCTAGTAAAAGAGTAAAGCCTTCCTTGCTCATAAAAAAATTAACAGATTTACCTATGCCTTTGAAAACCACACTAGTCTTTGGCTTAAAGCGGATTCAATGCATGTGGCACTTAATGTTTTTGACAAGTGTGTGCAACTGACCTCATTTTCAGTAGGCAGTATTGTTGTACTTGCTTAGCATTTTAAAATCTCAAGCCTAGTTTTCCATATCTTTTAATGTCATCATCTATGTGGAAAATTTTAAGTAATCAGAGTAAAAAGAAGATAAATATGCTTTATTCTACATAATTAAATTGTGAAAAAAATATATTTTAAATTAATAGATTTTCCAAGAAGTAAAAAGCAGTGATATTGCCAAAACCTTCCGCAAAGCAATCAACAGGAAAGAAGGGATTTGTGCTCTGGGAGGAACTTCAGAAGCTGTCCAGTGAAGGAACACAGCATTCTTACTCAGGTAATAGTTTCATGTGTTTTAAGTTAACATGATTAACTAAGTAGGGTGCATTCTATAATATCAAGGAGGGGTTCTAGATAAATATTGCCTCCCAATTAAGAATACAGTAGAGATCCCTTGCAACATGTATTTGGACTTGTGACTAATACTTGTCATAAAGGCATTTTAAGTTTTTATCATATGGCTTTGTTAACTTTCAAGAGGATGATACAACAATATATGCAATGACTAGCTTTATTATAGTAGAGTTCTACAGTAATATAAAAATAATTTTAAAATAATTTTGTAACTAAATTCTCTAAGAATCAGTTAACTCTGCCCTGCCCTTTTTGTTAATTTTTGTAATTCCTAATAGCTTACTGGGTTGCATTCAAGTGTCTGGGTTTCCAAAGAGGATAAACACATTAATGTTCAACATTACTAAACAACTATTTTAGGATTTTTAAAGTCAAATATTTAAACCTGAGTGTGAACTTGATTTCTTGTGATTCAACATAATTTTTAGAGGAAGAAAAAATATGCTTTTGTTAACTGAAAACAAAAGCTTTTGGAAAATGATCCTGACTGCCGACATGTTATACCAATGAACCCAAATACTGATGACCTGTTCAAAGCTGTTGGTGATGGAATTGTGCTTTGGTAAGATGTTGGCTTATTTATACCCAGATTTCCAAAGATGGTGTTCCACATAATTGATGTATTTGTTTCTGGATACTTGACAACTTCATCTTGGGAAATCGAATTGAATATTGGTTCAGCCCATTTAATTTCATCTCTATGTCTGTCCATGAAAATACCACCAAAACATGAATCTAAAACTCAGTCATTTAGCCTGGGAGCCTCGTATAGGAAGCTCTCAGCTTCCAATTTCTTCTTACCACCTGAGCAAGTAGAGTATTACAGCTTCATTGAACATAAGTATGCCAGTATCTCTTATTCTAAAGTACGATAGCTTCCCAAAAGGAAACAGGCTGCTCTTTAATTCTCACTCTCCAAGTACTTATTTCTGAAAAATGCATTTGTCACTGCTTCTGTCCCAGAGCCACTAGTATTCTTGTAGAAATGAAATAAGATTGTCAGTATTTTGTCAGCTGATGCTTTCTATTGATAGAGGCCATGTAGCACAGGAGTTAAAAGCATGCCCCATAATCAGTCTGTCTGGGTTCATATTCAGCCCTGCTACTTGGTAGCTATGTGACTGTAATCAAGATTTCAGCCCCTTTGCATTTTACTTTCCCATCTACTATGATCCCTGTATTATTGTACTTACCTCACAGGGCTATTGTGAACAGTATTTGACTACATACATGTAAAGTGCTTAGAACTGTGCAATAGATATATTTAGATTACATGTGCAATACATAAAATTTCCCCTTTTTTGCAATAAGGTCATGTTGCCTTGTTTGAAAAGCTGATTTAAAAAAATGTAAGCTATCCCCTATTTTATCATTTATAGACACTAAAGAAATAATTCCCCATGTGTTTTAATAAAGATAATAATATTGATACTATTGATTTAATATTTCAATTTGCATGAAAATCAGCATGGTTTTTTCCTATGCAGAATAACATGTTTTAGGGCATTATTTAAATATCTCAAATGTTAGAGTCTAACATCAAATTTTAACCAAATTGAAAATCTTCCTAAAAGTCACAGATCCTAGCCTAATTAACATAACCTTTTTTCCTCTCACCACTACCTTTCATAATTTGGGCATGCAATAAAATATTGGTGAACGAAAGAATCTCATGCTTAACTAATTTTACCTCTTTGTAGATAAATGGCAATTTTTAATCATGAATTATATAATCTAGAAGAGACTCAACTTCAGTGTGGGATTTGTCTGTTTTTAACATTTATTTCAAGGTTTTTTTTCAAATATTCAAGTTATTCATCCTTATAAAAGAATGCAGAAAATAAAAAAATAAAATAAAATGAGAAAATATGCCCCAATCCCCAACTCAGAAGTACTCAAACTACTATAAACATTTTAGTCTTTTTTTTAATTTGCACTTTTCGTATGTATATTAATTTTTTAATCAACATGATAAAAGTCATGTACCGCATTTATTTTTTCAAATTACATGTGACAAAACCTTAAAATGCTTGCGAATATTTGCAGACTCTTTGTGAATAAGTCAACTCAATTTTGTTTCAGTAAAATGATCAATCTTTCCGTTCCTGACACAATTGATGAAAGAGCAATCAACAAGAAAAACTTACGCCCTTCATCATTCAGGTATGCATGTTCTCCTTTTCCTCTTCCATGAAACTACTAATTGAGGACCTATTCTACAGACCATAGGCTCTGCACTTGTATCTTATCATTTAATTCTTACAACAACTCTGAGTTTCAGATTATTATCTAGATTTTACAGAGAAGAGAGCTGGAACACAAAAGTTTCTGAGCTTGCCCGAGGTTAATGTCGGAACTGAGTTCAAATCCAGGTCCAATTCCAAAGCTCTATGTTCTTTTTAATACACATTGTATTCAACATATAGAAATAAGCAAACATATTTAAGCTCTTGATTAATTAGCATATTTTAAGGATGGAACACTTTTCCATTAAGTGGGTATTAAAACTGACAGCAAAACTCCCTCTGGCAAGAACAGCTCTTAGGATGTGGAGATTGAGAACTTCCAAACCTCCTTCAGCTATGTGCAATAGACCTGTCATTAGGCATTTTAAGAAATACGACACTTAACCCACATGGATATACTTACTCTAGTTACTCAGCCTTTTCCTTTTAGTACTTCCGAAAGGACTGAATAAAAATACCAAATTCCCATGGAATTCTGAAAAGAACAGTAGCAATAAGGTTGAGATTTGTTTAGCCATGCTTTTAATAGCAATGTCTGAAATTTGTTTTCTGTGGATCATGTATGGCTGAAATTAATACAGGTTTTTAATTTCCTCATTGAGTGTTATTTTCAGTGAAGGAAGAAGTACACTCCTAAAAAAATGTAAAGGTCAATAAGCAGGTGCTTAAATTGACTGTCTTGCAGGAAAACTTGAATTTGGCACTGAACTCTGCTTCTGCCATTGGGTGTCACGTTGTGAACATTGGTGCAGAGGATTTACGGGCTGGGAAACCTCATCTGGTTTTAGGACTGCTTTGGCAGATCATTAAGATCGGTTTGTTCGCTGACATTGAATTAAGCAGGAATGAAGGTAATGGAACACAGTTGTTAATTTGAAAGTTGTTTATTGGTTATTTTCTTTAGTCATGCAGACTATCATGCTTTCACTTAATTGAGGTAATTAGGTGATAAACAAGAATTAACATTAAGGTAATGCTATAGTGTTATTGAGGAAAATAGCCTATTTATAACTTTCTTCTTTAGTAGTAATTAACATTTGTCTGACACTTTAGAATTCATTTTGCAATAAAGACACATAGCACAGAGAGTTTAAGGAACTTTCCCAAGGTCCCAAACCTGCTATCTATTCTTTTCTGCTCTGTCCACTGAACCCCCACGCCATCACCACCCTTGGCTCTACCCACTGTGCACCATCTCCTACTATTTTTAATTCTTTTTATATTCTATCATAGATTTAGAATTCTTAAAAATATTCTAACCTGCCCTTGATGGTCTCATATTTCCTGAACCAAGCAAAGCATTATCCCACTTACAGCATAGGTTTGTAAATCACAACATGGATTGTAGAATTTATAACCATGCGCAGTACAAGTCCCATGGAGTCCTAGGAAGTACTACACTATCCTTTCCCTATGAACTTTAAAATAGTAAGCACCACTGCAAATATTCATATTTTATTCCAGAAAATCACCATCTCAATCCTCAGTTACTTTCGGGAAAGAATATTGAGGTTCTCAGTACTTTCAAGGTCTCAGAATATCTGTCAGCAGTCTTATTTTGCACATTTTTATCCATTATAAGATTTTTTTGCACTTTCAAGAATATATTGCACTTATACTTTCAATCCACTCAAAGGTACCTATACTTGAACAAGTACAGTTTTTCCTAATTGCTGGCCTTCTTCACAGTGGTATTTGTCTTGTTAAAGGAGTTGAAGTCCATTGAAAAAGGAAAGGAGGCAACATAGAAAAATTACATTGGCTCATGTAATAAATCAAGTGATTTTATCTTTGACAAGGTCTCGGGTACATAGATGTCAGGCTCTTTGACCTTTTAAAGCCTTTGACTTGGCGGAGATGAGGAGCAGAAGTAGGATTCTGTACAATTGAACATGCTGCCTCTGTCCTCACTTAAATCCCTCAGTGCCAAAGTCACATGGTATGAAGCACAGAGTCTATGAAAGATGAAATTTTCCTGATATAGGTATTTCATAGACCTCTTCAGAAATCAGGTGGCTTCAGTCTTGTTCAATATAAATCTTTTTTATAAAGGTAATTATTGCATAAGGACTACACAACTTCTTCATAAAACAATGCTTAAATTTAAATAATTCTCTATGCAAACACTCAGCCTCTACTTATCATTTATGGAATATTTACCAAAAAAATCCCTCAGCTTCTTCCACGCATCCAGTTTCAGCAACAAAAAACTTATTGAGCAAGCCTGTACATATTAGATGCTATGGAAAATATGAAGTTGAATTATATTTTCTTAAAAATGTGTTAATTATACTTAAAATAACTTCATAGTGTTTCTACGCTCCTTTAGTCGAAAAATTAAGTAAAAGTTTCTACAATTTAAACATCATTCCCCCAAATCTCTGATTATAATATTATTAAACAAGGGCAATTTATGTAAATAGATGACATGTTCATCTTAAAAGCTGTAATTTATTTGTTATTTAGAATGTGAAGAATAATAAAGAAAAGAATAAATTATAGTATTTGCATAGTTCTGTGTACTCTCATCAGATATCTACTATATTTATCTTTTATTAGACTATGAGTACATGAAAACCAAAAACTAAGTCATTCTGGTTTTTGCACCTCTATTACTAACAGTGTGTCAAAAGACTGAATGAACTTATAATGGCCATTATCATATAATTTATTGGTCATGCATTTCTTGTATTCTTACAGCCTTGGCTGCTTTACTTCGAGATGGTGAGAACTTTGAGGAGCTTATGAAATTGTCTCCAGAAGAGCTACTGCTTAGATGGGCCAACTTTCATTTGGAAAACTCTGGCTGGGCAAAAAAAATCAACAACTTTAGTGCTGACATCAAGGAAACTATGCAAAGAACAATAACACTTCAGGTGGTATGTAATGATTTGGGAGATTTCATCCCAGCTTAACAGAGGGAAAATCCTACCAGTAATTACCAAGCCTTGGTTTCTTCTCGCCCAGATGGTAGATTTCAGTAGAGAGATAGAGCCAAGTAAGTAAGGAGCACACACACCAAGTCTAGCTTTCATTTTGTGGAAAAGAGTGAAAACATACAGTCCCAACATTTTATATTCTGCTTATTTTTAAATATGGAGTATAAAATGATGGTCCATGACTATATTCTATTTCCTAAACTTCCTTTCCTAGGCTTCATTGTACCTGTTAGTAAATATCTAGGAGAGAGAATGAGCCTCAAGATTCCCCTTCCACTTTCCTATTTGCCTTCTCTCCTGTCATATGTTCCCACCTTTAGACATTGAGTTCTTCAGGGTACTGATGTCTCTGTCTCCTATCTCAGCCCTTGCCCACAATCCCCTCCTACTAAACCCACCTCTAACACAACACCTGGCACATAAAAGACCCACAAAGATTTCCTTATGTTTAATTGAATTCTGGAGCTTACTGCTCACCATGAGCAGTAGGGGAAAACTAGCAAAGGAGGGAGACATTGTAGCATTCCTATATCACATGTTACCCTTGGTTCAGAGAGAGAGGGCCAAAATTATCATAGCAAATATTGTAGAATTCTCATTAACTGACTGGACTCTCAAAATCCAGATGTGGGGACATAGGGAACAAACCTCAAAAATCTTCACCAGATGTCACTGACCAGCAGGGCTATGAAAACAATAGACTGGATAATATCAATTTATTCAGGAGTGAGAGGGAGTAATGAGAATATTTACACTACTGATTTCATGGATAACCCTAAAATTATGAGACAAATTGGCCCTTGCCCCTTCTTTTAACTTGCACAACATGTTTAGCCTGCCATATTTTGCTTTTAATATATTAGATAGTTCTTGAAAACCATTTGTAAGTGAATTTTATGTTCCGGGATATATTTTAAATGTACAAAAGGAAACTTTACTTGGAAATGAAGCCTGCTTTGAATATTTTTAAAAAAGCAAAGGATTGTTTCAGTAATGTGAAAAGGAACATCCAATTTATCTGTATTCAAGTTCAAATTTTCACCTGCAAAGCCCTTTTCAAGGTAGTAAATACAAACTATGCTGGGTTTGCTCTTTACCTGTTCTTCTCCAATGCATAGGATTAGATTATGAATATTTCTGCACCTTTAGTAGGTAATTGATAATGAAAGCATAATCACAACTGTCGTGCACTATTAGAAGGAAGTAAATCCTGTGACCACAAATGGTAGGATCTGGGTTGCATTTCATGAATTCCTTTGAAATGGCTTCTACTCACCTGATTTCCTCCATACTTAGAATAATTTAGGACACTGTGTATCAAACTCACTTGGGTAGCTTGTTTAAGATGCAACTTTCTGGGCAGCTCCCAGAGAGTCATCATATTTGGTAGGTATGGGGTTGGATTCAGTAATCCGCATTTTGAGCCACATCCCAGGGAATCAGGATGCACATAATCTCTAGTGTTTACTGTGAGAAACATTCCTTCATAGCCTGTCTGGACTATCAAGGCCCAGTAATACCAAACTATCATAGCTGGGAAGGTAATCTTCAGATATAGCAGGATGAACAATCTTGACTCCAGCTCCTATCCTCTGATCTTTCAGAGAGACAGAATTTTATTTGATATGGATGTTGTAGACCCTTATTAAGAATTTGCACTAGTATAATGGTTTCAAGCTGTGTTCTGTGGAGTGTCTACACAGCCAGAATTCATAAAGCCACCCCCAATATGAGCGACACCACTTTATTTTAGGAATTAGGATTCCAAGTAAAAATGTTCAATTGATGAAAGAGTTCAGGGGCATAAAACAAAAAGGGATGCTTGTTTTTAATTAAGTGTATTCATTTCATAAAGAGTTAAGTGTTATTTCACCAGCTCGAAAATTTTTGTCATTTAAAACTTACAATTAAATACATCTTTAACACAGCTAATCTCTTCTCCATAGGTTATAATATATATTGTGCTTTGTAATAATGTAACCTGTTTATTTTCTCTTTCCCTATGCTTCCTGGATTTCTACTCTCTCACTTGTTTTTGCTTGCTTGTTTTATCTACCAAGCTTATTGACTTCAGTAATTCAGTGAAGGTACAGAACTAGTTACATGTTTACTAGCATTATGGTATCGATGACTCCAATAAATTATAAAGTTATGACAAAAATCCAGTTCATTCATACTCAAGGCAGACAAAGCCAGATAGATGACTTTTCTGGGGGAAATGTCTGTTAATTTAGAAGACAAAGGTTTATGCTATATATTCTCATAAATCCAATGCAAATATCCTTCCAAACATGAGACAAATATACATTCATTCTTTGTAAATGTGATCTCACTGACATTTTCAATTCATTTGTAGGACTCTAAAGCTTATTTCCATCTTCTCAATCAAATTGCACCAAAAGGACAGAAGGAAGGTGAACCACGGATAGATATTAACATGTCAGGTTTCAATGTAAGTATAGATGCTTCTTTTGAATTTTACAATCTTATAAAATTGTTGTCAGTTTCTTATAAATACAAGAATCTTATAATTGCATGTAGTGGGAGTTGACAGTTTTAAGTATTCTTTTAAAATTTATTGCTGTAGGTATCATTCTGAGACAGAAAGACAAACTTTGATTTATTTTGAGAGTTCATAGTGAGTTGCATATTTATGGTTGTATTGTTTTTTATGGATGTCATAAAATATTCAAAGCAAGTTTGGGGAAATAAGCACTAGAGACTAACCTTCCTGAAGCATTTGGATTATAACCACAGAGATATATTTAATGACTACATATTCTTATAAGCATCTGTAATACTCCCATATTGAGAATAATGTGAGTATGTATACAAACTCCTGATCCATGAAATCCAATTTGGGTAATCAGTGTCAGACCATGTTCCCTGGTTACATCATCAATTTGTTCAATGGACCTAGGATAAGTTTCTTTCCAAAATTGGATCTCATTTTGCTCATCCATAATTCAGGCAGTTGGACTAAACTGTTTAGTCTCAGTTTCTAGGATCCTCTGGTTCTTTCTACCCATTAGATATGGATTACATTCTACTAATTTTAAAAATCTACATGTCTAGCCTATAATGCAATAGGATTGAATGGATTATTACTGGCTTAAAAACCATTTATATTGCTCTTACCAGAAATGACTTCATAACTGACTTGTTTGCTTAAAATTCTGTTGGTATGTTAAGTGTGAAAACTCTTCAGCTTCAGGTCACTCTTGGTAAGAATGAATCACAGTCCGTTGCACACTCAGGGAGCTGTCTGGCATGGCTGGCCAGGTGCCTGGGTAAATGGTACCAGTATATTAACCAATTCTGATTCTGATAAAGCTCTTCAGTAAGTCCTCCTTGACTGATCTCCTATACTCCTTTCTTTGTCTTGTTTTTTTCTTGGAATCCTTTAAGGATTCTCCACTGACACTAGAGTTTAGTCTGAAATGTCCTGCTTAGCATTTAAGGAAGGCCCTATACAATGTTGCTCCATCTCTCCTAGCCAGTGTTATTTCCCATTAGTCTGGACCCCACCCCCACCCCCACCAGACTCTTTATTTACCTCGGAGCCTTTGCTCACATTTTTCCCTTGTTTTTCAGTATCCTTCATCTTTTTTAAGCCTTACACCTTCTTACAACCTAATTTAGAAATCTGAAAAATTTAGCTTTTTTCTTTTTTTAAATTAAGTTTATTGGGGTTACATTGGTTAAATGGATATATAATTTTCAGAGTGTACATTATCATTTGACATCTGTATATTCTATTGAGTGTTTATCACCCAAAGTCCAGATTCCTTCAACTACCATATATTTGATCCTCTTTACCCACTTCACCCTCTCCCTAACCACCTATATTTGACCCATTTTACTCTGTCTACCTCCCCCCGTCCTCCCCTACCCCTTACTCTCTGGTAGCCACTAGTCTATAGTCCATGTCTATGCGTCTCTGTTGTTTGTCCTGTTTATTTGTTGCTTTTAGGTTTATATCCCACCTATAAGTGATATCATGTGATTTTCGACTTTTCTATCTGGCTTATTTCGATTAGCACATGATTATCTTGAGGTCCATCCATGTCATCGCAAATGGCAATATTTCATCTCTTCTTATGGCTGAGTAATATTCCATTGTATATATGTACCACAGCTTCTTTAGCCAATCATGTATCATAGGAGACTTTGGTTTCTTCCATGTCCTGGCTACTGTGAATAATGCTGCTATGAACATCGATGTGCGAATATCTTTTCAGATATGGGTTTTCAAGTCTTTGGGGTAAATACCCAGTAGAGGGATTGCTGGATCATATGGTAGATCAATTCTTGATGAGCTTTGGTGTATGAGATATAATTCCAGCTGAGTTTAACATACTGTGTACTTAGATCTACAATCTGGTGCCATCTAGGGTGTTTTTCAAGGTACTGCATATCCAGCACTGCAACTTTTTTTTTTTGCATTCAAAACAGTTTTATAATAAGTACCATATGTTTGGCTAAGAGAAAGTAGAATTGTATACCCAGCCTATCATTGTAGGGAAATATATCTATATTTTTTGTATGGCCTCTTAAAAATGTCTTCTTTTATTTCAACAGGAAACAGATGATTTGAAGAGAGCTGAGAGTATGCTTCAACAAGCAGATAAATTAGGTTGCAGACAGTTTGTTACTCCGGCTGATGTTGTCAGTGGAAACCCCAAACTCAACTTAGCCTTTGTGGCTAACTTGTTTAATAAGTACCCGGCACTAACAAAACCAGAGAACCAGGATATTGACTGGACTCTATTAGAAGGTAATTAAAGGTTTTTCAAATTCTAATGGGTGGGACTACAGAGCAGAAATATACAGGCTATGATGATTTCATAATCTTGACTTGATAAATTTCCTTATCTACTTTCTTTAAGCAAATGTCTGCTAGAAGTAGACCCAAGGGCTGAGTAAAAAAATGGCAGCTTGACAGAAAAAGATCATGCAAGTGAAAAGGAATGCTACTTTTAAAGTAGTCTAAGGCCACTTCATTTAAGGCTACATAGTAAACCAATGTTTTATTTGACTATTTTAGAGTTAGATCACTTTTTAAACTTCTCACCAGAAAAATGCACAACTGCGTAAAATTTGGCATGTAAATTTACCATATTTATGTTTTATTCTTCCACAATCAGACTAACTAGAACTAGCCTCAGTTCCTTTCACACTCACCTACTCAGAAAAATAATATTAATGTATGGTAATTATTTAAGTTTGGGAAAGCAGAGTTTACCTTTTCCAGATTATACATGCATTAAATATAGAATTTAAAAATTAACAAATGTAAATAGTAGTTGTTGAGTATCCACTGGAATTGCTATGAAATTTTTTAAATCTTATGCTTTTGAAGTTTCAACTAGTTTGTTGCTGTAATAAGAATGTAAAAGGTCTATGGCTATGTCACGCTGAATGTGCCTGATCTCATCAGATCTCAGAAGCTAAGCAGGGTCGGGCCTGGTTAGCACTTGGATGGGAGACCACCTAAGAATACCAAGTGCTGTAGGCATTAAAAAAAAAGAATGTAAAAGATGTACTTATGTGTAGCTTAATGTTTAAAAATGGGTAGAGGGAAGACATAAGGTTCATATGACCATAGCACATTTTTTAAGTAGAAACTAAATTTGATTACATTAGTTACTTTCAAGTATGGAGACTTGTGGAGATATTGGAGAAGTATTAAAATGGGGTAGGAGATTATAAAAAGTTCCTAAACCTCTGAGTTGCTTAACTGGTTATAATAAGGTTATATTCTTTAATTTTAAAATAAATTCAACAAATAAAAAATTAAATATGTATCTAGAGAATGCATTTAGAGAGAATGCTTGGAAGTTAATATTAGAGAAAACCTCTGGATCTGTACAAAGGAAATAAAATAATCATATATGGTTAATATATGCACATATACAAGATATTTAATGAATATATAAATTTTGTGAATATTTTAATAGGAGAAACTCGCGAAGAAAGAACCTTCCGTAACTGGATGAATTCTCTTGGTGTTAATCCCCATGTAAACCATCTCTATGCGTAAGCCTTTCTACTGCTATGTAAACAGCTGTGAACATCATGAATGGGTTCCACACAAATAATTACAGCTGTAAACATTTTCTAAATGTTAGTTTGTAGTGAAAATTTATATTTGAAAATGTTGAGTTGTGACTTCTGTTATCATTTTCCAAATACACAAAAGCCCCGATTATTTCTTTACACTGCTTTCAACTATCAGTGATAGAATGCATAAATGTCTTTCTAGGTGGCAAATACCTAGAAATTTGAGGCAAAGATCGGGGATGCTTTAAGCAGACATCCATGTTGCTTGGTGGTTCTTTGTGCTCACTGTTCTCTCAGCCTGGAATGTTCTTTTCCACATCTAATGCCTCAGTCTCTTATTCAAGCCACTGATTCAGATCCTGACCACACATGCCACTCTTTAACCCCTAACCCTAGTTCTTTTTTTTCTTTATAATACTCATATGAACCCCAAAATCATATCGTTTATCCATGTACTTGTTTATTATCTCTCTCTGGCTCTAATGTGAGGCCAGGGATTTTTCTCCTGTGTGCCCAGCTTTTAGAACATTTCCTTGCAAACAATAAGCTCTCAATACTTTTAAGTGAATCAGATGGTCTTGGCTCAATTTTCAGCATAGATTGATAGAAAATATGGGTATTACCTATGGTTTTATATATATTATTTGACAGTGTAGTTTATTGTTTTTAAGGAAACAAAATCCCAGCTGTCTAAAAACACTGATTAAATTATTTTTAAATTGTTAGCGACCTGCAAGATGCCCTGGTAATCTTACAGTTATATGAACGAATTAAAGTTCCTGTTGACTGGAGTAAGGTTTTAATAAACCTCCATACCCGAAACTTGGAGCCAACATGAAAAGGTAGATAATTAAGTTGCCACATATCTTTTTTACAGACTATTTTTTATTTTATTTTAAAGTGTTTCTTGTGTTTGGAAATCTCTTAACTCTAAGCTTCTTGAGAATAGGAACTGTGACTTGTTTATTTTTGTGTGCTAAGCATCTAGCACCACACATGTGTATACAGATTAAACAAATTAAAGTCTTTAAACCATTTACTTTTCTGTGTTTGCAGCTAGAAAACTGCAACTATGCTATTGAATTAGGGAAGCATCCTGCCAAATTCTCCCTGGTTGGCATTGGAGGGCAAGACCTAAATGATGGGAACCAAACCCTGACTTTAGCTTTAGTCTGGCAGCTGATGAGAAGGTACAATACACAATTTTAGTTGTTTAAGGTTTACTCTATCTAATACAGGTCTGTAATCTAGTCATTATTTTTTTTTTCCATTACAGTTGAAATTCAATCAATAATATTATAATAACTAGACCACTCATTAATTTTAAGCAAACATGTCAATGGATACACCTTTGGAATTTTTGTATTTAGACTCTGAAATGAGCTTAAGTAATGAGTATATGTTGGATGTTCCCTGGGAGATGCCATCTTGAAAGTTAGGCAGCAGAACTGTGACTATTTCCTTTTTTTCATAGGAAACCTGACCTGTGGACTTGAGCCTCATTTAGTGTCAGTGAATAAAAGTATAAATATGTTAGTAAAAAATTATGAACATCCCATGTATCCTCTTTGAAAAAGAAGATCACTTAACTATAATACTGAAAAATATTTATTATGACTGTGGGCACCAGCCAAAACATACCTTATTTTAAGTCATGAACACTTTGTAATAGTAATAAATGTGCCTGGTGTAGAGTGTTGGCTTGCTCATTAAAGCACTGAAAATCTCCTCCCCACATACACACTACTACAAAGGGTAAATCAGTGGCAAGCCACTTCTACTTGAAATACTTTTTTTCATATAGCATGACTCTCTTGCCATGAAATCTTTAGATTTTCAAATCTAAAGAACAAAAAAAACATGGAAGATAAAGCAGCTTCCTGATGTATGCATTTTATTTCTTATTAAGTAGATTGGGACATTTTCTTCTGCTTTTTTCTTTTAGATATACCCTCAATGTCCTGGAAGATCTTGGAGATGGTCAGAAAGCTAATGATGACATCATTGTAAGCTGGGTGAACAGAACATTGAGTGAAGCTGGAAAATCAACGTCCATTCAGAGTTTTAAGGTAAGAATTCCATGTATGACTGGCACTATGTTTACTAGAAAGTATTTATAACTTGGCATGTCTATAATTTGGAAGAACAACCTTTGGTTTCTTTCTGAGTCAGAATTATTGTCAGACCAATGGCAAGATTCTCTTTCAATTCGCTTGACTTTGTTTTTTAGGCAACTTTATATAAGCAATCATATGTTGATTTGTACATATTGAAATTCCTCTGATTTTTCTTTTTATACTAGGACAAGACAATCAGCTCCAGTTTGGCAGTTGTGGATTTAATTGATGCCATCCAGCCAGGCTGCATAAACTATGACCTGTTTAAGAGCGGCAATTTAACAGAAGATGACAAAGCACAATATATGCCAAGTAAGGGACTTACTGCATGATATCCTAGCAAGAGCACAGGCTTTGTAGTCAGGCAGATTTGCATTCTCATTTAGGTTATGCCACTTAAGAATAGTGTCTGTCCACCTGGGGAAAACCTCTTTGAGCCTCAGATTCCTCATCAGTAAATGGGAGCAAACATACTTACCTTAGAGATTTCGAAATGAATAAAATAATAAGAACTTAGCATTGTGCCTGACCTAGTATTTACTCAATTGGTCGTTTGCTTTATAGCTTAAAGAAATAATGTAGTGTATTTTTCAGTGCAGCTCAGTTACAAACTTACAACAAGGTAAAAATGGGCTAAGGATAAGAGGGTTCTGTCTTACTCCTTTTTTAAACCACATATTCCCTGATGTCTCTGTTACTGTGCATAGAACACTCTTATGAAATATATAGAGCTTATTATCTTGTCCCTAAATGGGAAGGATGTTTAGCCCTCATCTGAAAATATGCCTTGGAAGATTCTTGCATTTCAGCAATATTCAGAAGGCGTTTTCCACCTGTCTCTTCCCTGCACCAAAGACCTTGACTGTGACCCGGTTTCACAGGCAACCCATGAAAGCTTTAATAGTACACACTGAAAATCAGCCCAGAGCAGAGCTTCATAGGATAGCTAAGAAACATTACTGCAAAACTTCGGAGTGAAGCACCATTATTTCTCCCTACCTTGAAAAATATTTGTAGGATACGTGATAAATATTTAATATCATAATATATAGAGAACTCTCAAAACTTCTTTTAGCAGAAACTTGACCATCTTTAAAGATTCCTGTTACAGAAACACCTAGAAATGCCTCGTATATATTAATTGAGGTGTGCTTCTGCAAATTACCCTAGCTGGACAAGGCAGTTCTTTCTTTCCTTCCTTTGTCTATCTTTTCTGTTCCTTTCTCTGGCCATTCTGGCCATTGTACCATGTAGATCCTCTACCCTCCCTTGAATATTTGGAAGTATTCACTGTATCTACCAAAGCAATTTGGATTTTTCACCTGGCATAATTTTTCACCGCATTATTTCTAAGGCAGATCACATGAGAGTGTCTGTTAATCTTACTACATGCTTAATGAGAATATCAACATTGATTGTATAGCTAATCTGAGTGATTTATATATACATACATATATGTATGTATGCATGTATGTATATAAGTAATATTTATTTTCATATCAAGTCAGGGCTCTAAAGTTAATTCTCATTTAATATTGGAGAAAAAGAGTGAATAAATACCATCGCACACCAATAGTAGAGCTTATAAAAACCTGTCACTTAAGCAGTGACTGCAAAACAATAAAACCAGAAAACAAAATAACAAAGTGAAATCGTTCCAATTTGAACTTTAAATATGGAAGCTTTATATCCCAGCCAAATGATTATATAAGAGAAAATAGATTCATATTATATCCCTGACTGACAAGAATTTCATCTTAATTTTTGTTTCCTCAAAATAGGTATGCAGTGTCAAATGGCTAGAAGAATTGGAGCCAGGGTATATGCTCTCCCTGAAGACCTCGTGGAAGTAAAGCCCAAGATGGTCATGACTGTGTTTGCAATGCTTGATGGTAGGGGAATGAAGGAGAGTGTAAAATAACCAATCTGAATAAAAACAGCCTTGTTCCCAGGTGCATGATTAGTAGGTCAGCTATTTCCAGGTGAAGGGCTCATGACTTTAAGGGACTGTTGGTCACTTAAAGGACCTTTAATTTTTGATTGATTAACAAGACTGGCTCCTCATGAGAGTCCTCAGGGGAAAGAGTTTTCATAAAAACACCTCCTCTTTCCCAATAGTCAAAGTTGGATTTATCAGGCACACTGGAAATGTGCTCCTAGCCAAATCATTTACTCTCTTAGATTACTTGCCCTTGACATTGCCCATTGCTGTATGCTATTTCTATATATCTTTTTCCCTCTCGGGATGTCCAGCTCTTGGAATTGCTTAGATGATTGGATAGGAATATTAGACAATAATTTTGCTTTTCTGTTCAGTATGCTGTTCTTATTCGAGAACTGTGGTCAGAGGGCATTTAGATAATGGTATCCTTTGCTTTAAGTACTGAAAATTTGTGGAAGTAACTAGCTGTGCAGAATGTAATAGAAGCTTTTCATATTCTTTTTATTCTTAAATCCTTATCTTTTTACAGTATTTTTCTACATGATCCCTTTTTTGTACATTTAAGAATATTTTGATTACATTAAATAAGACTGCTGATTTTTGCTACTTTTTTAAGGTTTTCAAGTAAGTAAAAAAAACACATTACAGATAGAGGAAAATGTACCTTAAATTTGCATCTTCCTCTCACATCCAACTATAAACGGTTGATATATTTTGTCTTAAAAACTTAAGTTCAATATCTGCTTATTTGTTTTAAAACCTATATCATCAAACTCTCTCTAGATTTAAAATGCTATTGAATATGCCACTTCTAAGGAGAGAGTGTACTCAGAACTTAGGATATGGTAGGCCGACTATACTAAGTGTAAAATAGATTTTCTAATTTTACACCTAAGACAAGGAGATGTGGTCACTAAAATAAAATTAAAATTACGTAGGACTTATGTACTCTTGCTTTGTCAAGCTATTTGCTATAGTTGTCAAGATCATAATATTACTCTAACTCTGAAAAGTGATGTAATCTGAAAGCAATGTATTAGTTCAAATAAAGGCATTAAATAATAATTAGTCTCTTAGTGGTCCCTTGGTGGTGTGCCAATATGTCTGACAGGTCTTTTTCTCCAATATTTTGACTCTTTCCGGTGTACTGTATAAAATGATGCTTGTAAAATTTAAGCTTTTGGAGCTGAATTACAAGGACTGTATTAAAGATATTACCAATGAGGAAAGATGGCTTTCTCCAGCTTACCGAAATTTCCTTATCCAGTCTTCCCTTTTCTTTCCCATCTCACTCAATCTTTTTCAGTGTTCTACTGATAGGCAGAACACCAAAAACAGTGGGGATCTGAATGACCAAGAAAAAAGAGTTGGTTTATGGTCAGATTTTCTCAACCTCAATCACTATTAACATTTTGGACTGAATTTTTACTGGATATGGGGGGAGGGGTTGTTCTGTGCATTGCAGGAGGTTTAGCTGCAATCCCTGCCTCTACCCACTAAATGTCAGTAACACACCCCAGTGTGTATACCAAAATATGTCTTCAGACATGGCGAAATGTTCCATGGGGGGCAAAATCAATCCCTAGTTTGACAATCAGTAGTTAACGGGTACCATTTTAAGACTTTCGTGTGAATGAGTAATATGAATTCAGTCTTTTGAAGAACTGCATGGTGATATTATAAAATATTTGTATTTATAGTCTAAGGATAGAAAGACCTTCCTAAGTGTGACATAAATCATAAAGACATAAATAAAAGAACAATAAATTTGACAATTCTACTTTTACAAAACGTGTAAAAAATAAATACAATAAGGCAGTCAAAAATAGGTGACCAGGCAAAAAAAAATTAGTCCTATATCGTCTTAGCCCATTCGGGCTGCTATAGCAAAATATCAATAAACTAAGTAGCTTATAGATAACAAAATTTATTCTCACAGTTATGTAATTTAGGAAGTCTGAGATCAAGGTGCTGGCAGATTCAGTGTCTGATGAGGGCCTGCTTCCTAGTTCATAAATGGCAGAAGGGGCAAAGGGGCTCTCCAGGGTCCTTTAAGGATAACACTAAATCTCATTCATGAGGGCTCCATCACAAGGAAGATTTTGGTTTCAAACATAAAAAATTTTGGGGTAGACACAAACATTTAGTCTATAGTGCCCATATGGTAGATTTTTCCCTTATTAGAAAAAAAAATTCATATACAAAGTCTTTATATAATTTTTTAAACTTACACCAAAGTATTTCATTTTATTTGAAGTATTTTTTTTTAATTTTTGTGAATTCCTTGGGATATTCCATTAGGTCAGATGCAAACAAAAAAAATGTTATTTCTTCCCTTCCGATGTAAAAATTTGTTAAGAGATTAGACTCATGTTTAAACTTTCTTACCACAATAAATATTTTTAGACTTTAATTTATTTTTTGTTTACCTTTTCAAAAACTAAATTTATTTATATATTTATTTATCTATTTATCTATCTATTTATTATGGTGACATTGGTTAATGAAAGCCAGTGAGTTTCAGGTGTACACTTTAAGACTTAGGCATATATATGTTGCATTGTGTGTTTCCACTCCCATACTTAGATTTCTTTCTATCTCCATATATTTGACCCCTTTTACCCCATTTTTGATTAGATCATTTCTTATTTTGTTGTTATTGAGTCGTATGAGTTTCTTTGCATATTTTCAATATTAAGCACTTACCTGGAGGCGTTGCTTGCAAATATATTTTCGCCATTTGAATGGTAGTCTCTTTACCTTGTTAATTTTTTGTTTGTTTGTTTGTATTTGCTGTGCATAAACATTTTAGTTTGATGTAGTCCCATTCCTTTAATTTTGCTTTTTATACTCTTACCTTCAAGGTCAAATTTTAAAAATCCTCTTTAAGTCTAAGGTCCTTGAGTTTAGTTCCTATGTTTTCTTCTATGCATTTTATTGTTTCGGCTTTTATATGCAGGTCCTTAATCCATGTTTGAGTTAATTTTGATGTGTGGTGATAGACAATATCTATTTTCATTCTTTTGTAGGTGGCTTTCCCAGCTTTCCCAGCACCATTTATTGAAGAGGCTTTCCTTTCTCCACTGCATGTTTTTGGCCTCTTTGTCAAAAGTTATTTGTCCATATAAATAAGGGTTTTACTTCTGGACTCTGGATTCTGTTCCACTGGTCCGCGTGTCTGTTTTGCTGCCATACCATGCCATTTTCATTATTGTCGCTGTGTAGTATAATTTGAAGTCGGCAGAGTGATGCCTCCAGCCTATTCTTTTTTCTCAAAATGGTTTGGCAATTCGGGGTCTTTTGTGCTTCCATACAATCTGATGATTTTCTGTTCCATTTCTTTAAAAAATGCCAATTTTGATGGGAATTACAGTAAATCTGTACACATGCTTTAGGTAATAAGGCCATTATAACTATGTTGATTCTTCCAGTACAAGGAAACAGAATATCTTTCCATTTATTTGTAACTCTTCTCTTTCTTTTAATAGAGTCTTGTAGGTTTTCATTATATAGGCCTTCAATGCCTTGATAGATTTACTCCTAGGTATTATTTTTCTTTTTGTTGCAATTGTGAAAGGAAATTATTTTTCACATCTTTTTTGACACTTCATTATTAGAGTATAGGAATGCTATGGATTTTGAATGTTGATTTTGTATCCAGAGACTTTATTGTATTTGCTTCTTTTTCCTAGTAGTGTTTTTGTGGAGTTTTTTCGGGGTTTTCTATATAGAGAATCATGTCATCTGCAAATAGTGACAGTTTGACATCTTCATTTCCTATTTGGATGCCTTTTATATCTTTCTCTTGCCTGATTGCACTTGCTAGGCCCTTAAACGTTATTTTGAATAACAGTGTGATAATGGACAGCCTGCTTGTTCCTGATCTTAGAGGGAAGGTTTTTAGTTTTTTCACCATTCACTCTAATGTTGGCTGAGGATTTCTCATATATGGCCTTTATTATGTTAAGGTACTTTCCTTCTATACTGATTTTGTTAAGTATTTTGATCATAAATGGATGCTGTATCTTGTCCAAAGGCTTTTCAGCATCTATTGATATGATCATATGGTTCTCATTTTTTTAATTTGTTTATATGGTATATCACATTAATCGACTTGCATATGTTGAACCATAGAGATACATAGAAACAAATGATAATAATAGTACCATATAGCAAAACGTTTGAACAAGGCAAAAGCGGTCATAAGAGGAAAGATCATATCATTATAGGCTATCTTCCAACACAAGAATGAGCCAAAAATAAAACCAAACGCTTCATTTTAAAAAAACGAGGAAAAGAGAACAAAAAAAGCCTAAAGTCAGCAGAAAGAAAGAATCAAAATCATAGCAGAAAAGAATGAAACTGAAAAAAACAAAACAAAACAAAACAAAACGATAGAAAAAATAAATGCAACAAAGAGCTGCTTCTTTGAGAAAGAATAAAATTGCAACCCTGGCTAGACTCACTAAAGAAAAAAGAGAAAGGACACAAATAAATAAAATCAGGGATGAAAAGCAGGAAATTATGACAGATACTGCAGTATTACAAGCATCATACAAAGAATGCTATAAAAACTGTAATAACACCAAATTTAATAACCTAGGAAAAATTCACCAGTACTTAGAAAAAATACAACTTTCCTAGGCAGCTTCAAGCAGAATTGAAAATTTAAATAAACCGATCAACAGTATGGAAATTGAAACAATTGTCAAAAACCTACCAAAAAGTAAAATTCCAGGACCAGACAGCTTCACCTGTGAATTCTACCAAACATTCAAAGAAGATTTAATACCTATTCTCCTGAAATTCTTTCAAAAAATCGAAGAGGAGGCAATACTTCACAACACAGTTTATGAGGCCTATGTTACCCTGATACCAAAAACCTGGTAAAGATAACACACACAAAAACACTACAGAACAATATCTCTCATGAACACAAATGTAAAAATCCTAAATAAGATACTAGCAAATCGAATACAGTGACATATTAAAAAGATTATACACCAACTGGGCTTCATCCCAGACGCACAGGGATGGTTCAACATATGCAAATCAATTAATATGATATACCATATAAACAATTTAAAAATAAGAATCATACGATCATAGCAATAGATGCAGAAAAAGCCTTCGACAAGACACAGCAACCCTTTATGATCAAAACACTTGACTAAATTGACATAGAAGGAAAGTACCTCAACGAAACAAAGGCCATAAATGAAAAACCCTCAACTAACATTATAGTAACAGTAAAAAACGAAAAACCTTCCCTCTAAGATCAGGAACAAGGCAAGGCTGTCCACTATCGCCACTGTTATTCAAATGTGACATTGGCAGTCCTAACAAGTGCAATCGGGCAAGAGAAAGATATAAAAGTAATCCAAACAGGGAACAAAGAAGTCAAACTGAAACTATATGCGGA